>CAJUYH010001195.1:0-51487 GCA_910591685.1 Galerucella tenella | reverse complement strand
AAAAAAAAAAAAAAAAAAATGATAGTACATACATGCGTGAGTGGTTATATTTGTGTGTACGCGATTTCAATGTAGCAATTATCGAAGGAATGCATAAATAAATATTATAAAATAATAATGATTATTGTAAATATTTTATTGTGGTGAATGAGATGGTGGCGTGTTTGGTTGAATGAATTTTTTCATTATTGCTTTTGTGCGAATGAAAAAATATGTTATATTGGATTTTATTATTTTGATACTTGTGAATGTAGTGATGTATGTTATTGAATAGCAAAGCAACACTCGGTATACAAAAAATATTTAAATAATTATATTTTCAATTGTGATAATGTAATTAATTTTATTTTTTATTATCTGGTTGACGATAAAGGTCAATTAGGTGATGTAAGTTTGATGATGATAAATACGAGAGAATGAGTGATTGGCGTTATCAGTGGGTCGAGAATATTAAACGGTTCAACTTGGATTACCTTTTCACATTTATCAATTCAGGACGATAAAATAAACGAAAATTTGTCGCTATTTGTACTTTTAATTGTACAATATTTTTGACAGACTATTTGTTACTACTGCATAATGAAAAAAATGAAAATTGTTCAATAGTTATGAAATGCAACTGGACCATATGGCAATAATCGACAGGTCACGATCCTGTTTATTCACCTTTGCCTCTTACACCCTGTTACTAAACTGTAGAAATCCATTGTATCCGCACGACTTTCAGAGAATTTATTGTATTTATAACGATTTTATTACTATTGTTTTATCAGAATAGACAATAGTAATAATTTTATTCACTTATTCATATATATATTTGTCGTTTCGAACTTTGCAATATTTTTTAAACGATAGAAATAAATGAAAACTCTGGATAATCACTGGGAAGGTAAAGAGTATAGTTAACACTGCTCTGCAATATATCGCTGTAACTTCATGGAAATCGTGTAAAATTATCGTTACATCACTCGTACATGTTGGTATATGGTATAATAATAATAGTTGTTTAGTGATGTAATCTTTATTGGATTTTTCTACCCTCGCTATGAATTAAATATTTGAAATTGTCTATTTGCATCTTTATTACTGATCTACATCGTAGAATTTGTAATAATAACCAATTTTACCAAATCAATTGTCTTTGTATTGAGCACAAGAAAAAATTTTACTGCATGGCATTCATGAGAATTTTAATACGAACAGTATATTTGTTTACAAAAGGCAAATTGAAGACAAACATTTTTTAATTTAAAATTATTTTTGTGTGAAGTTTCACCAGTTATTCTCCGAATATATTCTCAATACTTTTCACATTGATGATTAAGTCTATTGATGTATATCAATATCACAATCAAAAAAATAGTCATTTTTCTGTTTTCATGATGAAACAATTGTAATTTGTGTTCATTTTCCTGTCAAAGAGAACCAAAAGTTGAAGTTTATTCAGCGATCGATCAATGGAAAAAGTATACGTTTATGAGATACATCGCCTGTTTATTCTATTTAATTTTTATATTACACAAATACAAAACTTTAAATGTCCTTTCTTTCACTTAAATACATTCACCCCCCCCCAAGTCACCAGTAACAATTTTGGCTTCCAATGTATTCATAAAACCGAGATCTCAATACCTGTTATTAAGTGGAATTTTCAAACGTTTCTCCTGAAAATTTCATAGTTTCATATTGTGACGGTGTTGCTCCAAACCGACGATATACAAAAATAAACTGTACTTATATGTCCAGAGTATTAGCTACAGAATAATTAGCGAAGAATTGTAGCATTCAGAATTTTTGCTATGATGGCTAAAACTTCTACACAGTGTGTTGATAAAAAATTGGAATTTATGAATAAGTGGAAAAATCATCAAGATGGTATAGGTAGAGGGGAATTATTCGTCCACGCACTTGACGATGAAAAAAATGCGTATACTCACAGACACAGACGGACAGACGTGTCTCGACATGCAACGTATGTCGTGGCGGTGCGCATTCTATTCCGATGTTTCTTTTTCGCGTAGCGCCGCTGCACAATCTCTCGAGAGACCTCTCGTTGTCGTCATCATTCATGAGTGAGTAGTCGTTACACACGCGTGTGTGTCCTCTCTCTCTCTCTCGCTCTCTCCCTCCCTCTCTTTCTCTTCAAAGTCAACTGCACCGAGTGAAAACACTTGAAATGTCTCATATAGACTCTTACTATTTCTCTGTTTCGTATTTTACCGTCGTGTTATCATTATTTTTTCTTCACTTTTGGCTTTATTTTCTTCGTCGCGTCGTTTATTTTATTTTATACACGACAATTCGGTGGTATATGTTTCGGTTTTTTTTTTTTTTTTTTTCATTCATAATCAGACGCATCAGAGAGAATATATTTCCGTGTTTGTTGTCCCGCCACACGGGTTTTTGACCGCCAAGGAGCCTTTCAACATTATCGCAACCGTCAACGGAAATATATATGACCGGCAAATAACGGGTTTGGAATTTACTTTTTTCTTTTTTTTTTTGTCGTTGTTATCTTTCATTATTGTCTTCAACTAAATTTACGCCAGTTTAAAGAGCAACCTGCTCGCAATTTACTGCCGTGTAAAGTATAGTTTTGTATTTTATAACTTCCGTTTCACACATTTTACTCAACGTTCATTTCATAATGGTAAACCCGTTCAATTTTTAAATTATTTTGATGGATATTTGATGGTGTATCATTCACTTGATTTGTTTCATTTATTTATGTTTGTTCACCAATAGATTATTAACATACTGTTTCAAAGCCGATAATTCTCGTTACAATACGATAAATTTAATATTGTATTAATTTCTATTTGTTTTAATTTCGTTTCTCAATCAGAAATATTGTATGAGCGCCATGCATTCCTTAACAAGAATATATATATATATATAAAATATGTAGGTGAAGGTTACGCGTATTATAATATATATATACTCTCATAAAAATTTTAATTATAATGAGTGCAAGAAAATTGTAAATAAAAATTTGTTATTTCTTATTCTTCCATTAAATTTCACAGCAATGAGATTAAATTTATTTCTTCGTTTGTGCCTTACTCAAGGTTCCACAAATTATTTAATTCCACTCAATGATCTGTATATCCACACACACGCACACAGATCCACAATCGCACACTCGCAGATGTATATATATATAGTGGCATTGTCAATTTTTTTCCATCGTGTTCACATGAGAAAAAGTAGAAGCAATTACTCGGTACTTGTGGTCTGTTTCTTTCTCCATGTCTATCTTTCATTCACTCGCACTATGAAATCATTGCAGCAAAACTATGTGTAGATATATATACATATATGTATGTTTATTGTACACGCGACGACCTACTTAAATATGTCTGAGCTTGAACAAATATAAATATATATGTATTTATTTATAATACCTACAGTGAATGTGTGTGCGTGGAGAGACGACTGTCTCGCGCGAGCACAGCATTGATTGTGGTGAAATAATTATTCCAGGATAATTAACACTAGCAAAAGCAATTTAGTGCTCGTGCGGTCGGAAAGTATATACATATATATATATATATATATATATATAACCTAATCGACGCGCATTGCTAGTTTGAATTTTCTCTTTACTTCCGTCTGCACAAGGTATCGATCGGGTTCATCGTGCGGGGTCAAATAATCATCATATAACTTAGTCTCGCGTGCTCACCAATGTAATGGAAATAAAATAATTACTTGACACGTGAAGGTATTGCACAATTAAATGTATATATATATATATAAATATAATATAATATTTTCATGTGTTATTATTTTATACATATGTATTTTACTAGAGGAACATACGTGGGTACAAATTGCGCTGACAACTTGATGAATTTCGTATGAATAATGAAATTCGCATGAATGTAAATTTTGTTTTACCGCGTGTTTTTAACTGTAAAAGTTAATCTGACACTGTGTAGACATAAAATTTTTTTTTAATGGGATTTGTATATGTGAAAGTGCTGACAAATGTATTGTTCAACTGTATAAATTGATGAAATAATAGCATTTTTTGACGATATATTGTGTACTATTGAATATATTGTATGAACAAGTTGACATTGCCATAATTTTGTTGTTGTTGTTGTTTTTTTTTATTTTCAATTCCATAATAAAAATGATAAATAGTAAGATTACCATAATTAATGGTGCGATGTGGGATTGAGAAGGATTAAAATGACGAGTTGTTGATATGACGTAGAAACAATTTCAATATTTAAATTGACGCCGTTGCAATAAATATATTTTAAATAATAAAAATCAATTTTTTTTAATGCTCTAGTAAAAATAGGATGAGGCTTTTTTTTTTTTTTTGAATTATAGTGCTATATACTGTATTCCAATTGGTAGAGTTCAGATGTACTGAAATCAAATGATCCTACACATCCTGAATATTTTACTATCCAAAGAAAAAAAAAATTTTTGTAACAAAAATAAATATAAAGAAAATTGTATAGAAGAGAATATACGTGTATTATGTTTTCTCCGGCTTTATGCAGGAGTGCATGAACTGCAGTTCTACAGCAACACACCAACACTCTCACAAACACGATAGCCACGGTAAAATAGTGATTTTATTTCATCATTTTTTTTTTTTTTTTTTTTTTTCTTTACACTGCACGCACATTCCAAATGTTCCTTTCTCCCCTTTGCACATGTCTCGTATATCGACGCGTTGCAACCTACCACTATATCAATCCCCTCCTAGCACGCAACAAAACTATATATACGCATATGATGTTCTACATAAACTACACCAATCGCCATTTAAACTTGAAATTATATATAACTGGAAATTCATTTTTTGTATTTTATATTTGAATGAAAATAAAAATGATAGCGATATAGTATTATCCAGCCAATTGTTCAACAATACAGAAAAAAAAAGAACCAGTGTTGGAGCAAATTGTCCCATATTTGGCCGCAACGATGAAAAATTATTTATATTAGATAAACAGCTACGGGAAAAACAACTGTTTTATTCTTATATCGATTGGTCGCAATTTTTTTTTCATATTATATATACATATAAATTATTTATGAATATATATAAAGAAAAAATAGAAAAATAATTATGTATAAATAAGAAAAATAAAAAAAAAACCAGTGAAAATTAACTGATTCACTATGAATTAATTAATTGATATAAATTTGATTTCACACGAGCTATTTACAAAAAAAAAAAAAAGGAGAAATCGAAAAAAAAATCGTAAAAACAAAACAATGCAATAAAATACAAATTTTATATTTCTACATTTGTACAATATCACCCACACAATTTTCTACCTTTCTCTCTACAACTGTCCACTTGAATTACACCTATTGCCTTCTCAACATTTAACCAATATTATAATGAAAGTTTATAGCCTAGATGGAATTATCATTTAATCTTTATCATTGTAAATCGTATTTGAAAGTGAAGACACTCATTTATATTTAATACATTGTTGAATTATTCCAAACGCATTTTACACACTCATTTCCTGAATCATCAATTAAAATACGAAGCATATTCTACAGGTATTTGCAATTTAATTTCAATATCTGTTAAATATCTCTGGTATTTCGATTTTTATTCATATCAATATTGCATTTGTACAACATGAACATAGCAAATATTATAGAGCGAATACATTCAATGGTAAATTTACGCACTGAATATAAGTGTTATATTTATATATATATACATAGAAATATTGAAGAAGAGAATCGAGAAGTGCAAGGTATCTAACATTAAATCAGATTGTTAAAGGTTTCGCATTGTTTCCCACGATTGTATATATAAACTGTGGGTGAATAAGGAAGAGAGTAAGCGAGAGATTGAGAGAGAGAAATTATTGGCTAAAGTTGCAAGGGCCTGGCTTCCCTTAACACTATATTCACACAAAAACACTGGACAAGTTATCGCGTATCTTCCCATGGTAGATGCTTGTACATATATATATATATATATATATGTACTTATATATACAACCAATCGAGCGATTGCAAGTGCAATGTAAAACAAAATGCCCGACACGCGATTCAAGTATGCAATCTAAATGGAAACCTGTCGGGTACTTTCGTTCCAACATCATGCGCCTACAAAACAGTTGTGTATATATCTCATTTTCAATTGAATATATATATATATATATTTATTGAGTGTATTTGTTTGTGTGTGTGCGTGTGTATATACTTTATGATGACAGATTTATTTAAATGTATATTTATAAAATGATAATATTTTTTTTTTTTTTTTTTTTTTTGAGGAAAAGAGAAATGGTATTTGTTGTGTGATAGAAAACAATGTAGACGGATGTGCGTGTTCCAGTTCCGGCTTTTTCTCTCTTTCTCTTCTTCTTTATTATCTTGCTGTTCTTGTTGTTGTTGTTGTTTGCCGGACTGTTTGCGTTGTCTAGTCGTGTCGTGGTTGTTGCTATGCGTAGGCACGTGAAAATGTACTGTTATAGGCCTCACGGACAAGTATAACACCCTCTGCTGAAAGATGCAATAAAACGCTCCAACGGACACTTATACTTGTAGGATTATTTCCTGGTTTTTGCATGGGCGCTATTGCAATTCTTAAGGTTGTATATAAATATATATATATATATATTTATATACAAACTTGCATTAGGAGTTAATAAAATATATAATAATCTGTGTGCCCTGTGGGTGGAATCTGCGCGTTGAGTTAATCCATTCTCAGGTCGTTCAAACGTGATTTTGTGTGTGTGTGTGTGTGTGTGTGTGCATGTGTATGGGAATGGGAATGTTTGACTTGATTATTATCTTTATAATCAAGTAGATTTGTTTAATAAGAAAATATCTACGTAATATTATTTATAGTTTTTGTTGCATGTATATTTGTCCCAATTTATTTTTCATACTTTTCGCTGTTTTTTTTCTCCTCTTTTTTTTTTTTTTTATGTATCGGCGGTAAAAATTTATTGGTGGGTGGATTATTTTTTATGGTGTATTAATTTCTATTTAAATAGATTTTAATTTGGATAAACTGTGATTAAATAGCACTAATGCAACAGTTAAATATGAGCTGTTTCATTTTTTGTATATGAGCATTTTGTTGTTTATTGACAGAATTGATATATTCATAAATGTGATTGTATTTATTCTCGAAATATTTTGATTGAATTGCTATTTATTTTTATTTTTTTTTTTTTGAATGCTGTTTATTGGAAAATAATCGTACGAGTGTTGAGATTTTTTGTATACCAAAATGCAATCATACACAATTTCCATTTTTTTTCAATACCATCTTAAATCATTATCGATAATGAAAACAATACTTTGTATTTTTGTTTATGAATTTTAAAGGAAAAAAAAATAAATAAATAAATCATTATTGCGATATTTATTTATCATAATTATTGACAAAATATTTCTGCGGTGGTGTACAATATTTTGTTACTGGCTTTTTATACATTTAAAAGGTTAATCGAGGATTTTTTATACTGATTTGAAAAATTTTTTCATTCTCTGACAAGAATTAAAAGAAAAACTGTTTGATCGCGATATAAATTGACACATGTTTCTTCTTCATTATCACAAAATAAATAATATATATATATATATATATTATATTTATTTTGTGCCAATGACGCGACTAAATTATTGTTGATTGTTACACAATTGCTGAGTTAAATCAGCTCAATACCAAAATAATGGCAACAGCTGCCAATTATCAACACAAATAATTTAATACATATTAACATTGATATCATTAACACTACAAACACCACTTTAAAATTAATTTCAACATAAAATTTGTTGCAGTTCGCAATTTTATCATAATATTCTTTAGTTATAATAATGCTAATGTCTATATTATGAATAAATTATAATCAATTTTACATTCAATACTTACGCACATTGTGAAAGAGCAGTTTATTATATTATAACACACGATTTATTTTTAAAACTGGATATATATATATATATATATATATAACAGCAACAGTCAGGAGTTTCACTTTGCATTATCCATATTTGCATAAATGCAACAAGACATCTTGTTATAGGACACATTTCAAAGTTGAGTGCACTTAAAAATAATCCCCATACTCGACAATATTTATACGTTCAATACATACATATATATTTATCAGACACGCCCCAATTTGCATCGTTCTTTTTTTGTACTCTTCCTTTTTTTTTTTTTTTTTTTTTCTCTTCTTCATAATTCCTCACAAACATATATATTCCATTGCCATATACACGTGTATTTATATACCTGTATATTTTACACGCACGCACATGTCCGAAAGCAAAATCACCAAAATGCCCGATGTGGAAAAAATGCGGAAAATTGTACGAGCCTGAGGGAGAAAGTACACACGCATACATTCAAATATAATACACTCGTTCAATGCTCATTATCACTCGGAAATGAGTGTGTAAAAAAAATATATATATTATGTTTATGGGTTTATTAAGTTATTATTATTATTATTATTATTATTATTATTATTATTATTATTATTACTACTACTACTATGTACTCGGATATATTTTTTTTGTTTATTACTTTAGAAATGTATATATATCACGCTGTATAACTATTATGTGAATACATTATTATATAGAAATGTATAATAAGGATATATTTATATATGTAAATGTGTAGATGTGTACATGAACGGAATTTCATGGTCTGCGGTTGATTTATATTTCGAATTTATGCATATATATATATATATATATATATATATATATAGAAATCGTTCTTTGTATTTTATCTCAAGGTTGACGGATCGTAGGAAAACGAATTAAATAGCGGGAAGAGAAAAAAAAAAAAAATAAATAAGTAAATATAAACTGTGCCTTGATTATCATTTCACACACCGCGAGCTTTTCCTCCGTCATTTCCTGATTTTTTTTTTCAGCTATTTATCTTACTTGGCGTTGTGTGTGAACCTTCGAGACACGACACTGAGCCCCTCCAATACTGTGTAACCTTTATGTGTGTAGGCGTTTATATTTATTAACCTTCAAATTGGTCACGAATAAATTAAATACGTAATAGTGAAGATGTAGGACACAAAAGAATTTGAATTGAAAATAGAAAAAATAACTGTTTTGTTTATCATATTATTACCACTATTATTATTTATTTTATATTTTTGTTCGGATATATTATTATTATCATTGTATAGTGAGTGTGTTATTAATTATTGAATGTTTGTGAATAATTAATTGTTAAGTTTATTAACAACTAAAGAAATGAACAATTGACAGTTAGTATGAAATCCACAGTGGCATTATGAGTGTGGCAATCGTAGCAATAATCTGCATTAAAATGATGAAATCCAGTGAATCTGTTACAGCCTGTATATACATTGCAATATATTTCTTTGAAGAAAAAAAAAAAAGACACAGTGTGTATTGGTGAAAGATTGAAATGAATTCAATAGACAATTCACTCTTATCCTCTCTCTTTTGCCAATATAATTTGTCAATTTTCGGTTTGGAAATTGTATCCAGTTACCCGACAATAATAAGAATAATTTTATATAAAATGGTGTATTTAAATGTACCAAGAGGATATCAATTGCGATTGTACGATTGCAAAAGCACCAGATGGAAGAATTTATACATATTAAAATGTATATGAATAGAAACTATCGTTGAAACATCATAAAAATTGTTCGGTTCTTTGTCTAACGGTAAAACAAAAAATCTCTCCATTGCTTTATCTCCTTTGTGAATTCTACAACTCTCATTTATATATATATATATATATATATGGTTATATTTTTGAGCACAATTGTTTTGAGAGAAATGGTGGTGACATAAAATCTTCGAAAGTTTTTTCAAAGTAGAACAAAACCATTCATGTATATGTACAAATATGTTTGTATTCGTTTTTGGTTTAATATAAAAATATATAAAATGACCGAGTGTGCCATATTGTATGGTATAGTTTAGCAATATACAGTCTGAGTGTTTCAGATGTGTTTCACTTTGGAGATATATTCGTTTAACAATCTTTATAATCATGGGAATGTCTGTCTATTTTATTTTAATTGTTAATATAGCTATTTATTTCTATTTCACTTTCTGTCACACTCTTTGGAATTTTATATTATGTATATTGTTGTTGTGTTTTTTTTTGTTTTCACCATCTTTGCACAAATTTCTTTTAAGGAATTTTATACAATTTCGCTATTGATTAATTTATTTACCACAATGATCATTTAATAGTCTCACTGATTTTCATACAATTTGTCAGTTAACTTAATTATTAAATTAATATTTTCCTTATCACCTTTTCGTTTTTTTTTTATCAATTTACATTAACATATGCGTTTTAAGTTTCGAATTAGCTATATATTATTGCTATACTGGTTTCCTTTTGAGCTGGAGAGCTATACTTGTACACATTTTTTATTTATTTCTATTTGATTTATTTTTTTCGCAATAAAATTTCCTTCCAGTTTGTTAATGATGTCAAGATGCTCACTCGTTATTTACAGACTGCATGCGGCCACGAAGCCTGCCCTCTTTTATGCACTAATGCACTCGCGAATACAAATAATTGTTTTGTTTTTATTTTGATTGTTTTGTTCGTATTCATTCTGCAATCGTTAAACATACCACATGACGGTTTAATATATACGTTTTGCGATGTTTAAATCGTTCGTCTCTCTCTCTCTCTCTCTCGCCATCTGTCTCTTTATCCTTCTCTCGATCTCTTATTCTGTTTAGAACATGAATTATCATTTTGACTTTTAATTTGTCGTCACCATTTTATGAGCCAATTATTTGAACTCGTGAAATATGTTTTTTTTTTTAATGGAGAATTTTTTCAATTCAAATTTTGATATATATAAATTTCATAAAAATTTTGGAAAACTGAATATGAATAAATATACTGTTATATAATGTGCAGATGATATTTATTGCAAATTGAGTGTTGATGAAATTTTTGAATTGATTGATAAATGTGAATTTTAAATCAGAATCAAAAGTTTCAATATTATCAAATAAATATTATGAATATTGTTCATTTATGACTGAAAAATGTTTTATAGCAATTGAAAATTGATATCTTATCTAGCATTTCGATCAATTTCACATTAAACATTGACCTCATAAAATTCTCTCTTTTTCAACAGCGGAAAATATTGAGGAAAAAAATAAATTTATGAAGTAACTGTTCATTTTGAAATTGAACAATCAACCACATGGGGACCATGGACTTCTCTAATCAACAAATTATTTTAAATATCTTATCAGTGTTGACGTAGTACGATAACCCCCACAGTTACCATCCCGATTTTGCTTATCATGAAATTAATTACTCTTATAACAATAACGAACAGAGAAAAATATTAACGCTTTCATCACTGTCAATTGCGTCAATGAATCATTTTTAATTCTGTCAAATAAATTCATCGAATACTCAATATTGCCCTCTTTTATTTGTTACAGGTAAGCCCCAATTGGATATATTAAATCACTCATCAGGAAAATTCATTGATGGCCTATCGGTGACGTAAAAAAAAATTTACTTCATGGCTTTTCCTTTTTGTTTTTTTTTTTCCTCTTGACATATTACAACTTTCGTTTCACATTTACTGAATTTTTACGAGCATCGGTACATGTTCGTTTCACAGATCTCATTAACATTATTATTATTATTATTATTATTTATAATTATAATTACCTGTCCTTAGTTTTATAACAAGTCTCATCTCAAAGAGGTCTATATCTTATCCGAGTTGTTTCAAAACTAATGGCATTTGCATTAATGGCCAATTCTATAGCATAATTGTCAAGTGCAATTAAAGTTGAATAATTTTTGTTATTCATTGTCCTGTGAATTAATATATAATTCACGAATTGTATAAGAAAATAATTCAATATTAATTACACTGCCTGATAATATGAATGTGTAATAAAATAGTAACTTTCTAACATGGAATTTATTGAAAATATTGAAAAATTTAATGTTGATTAATAATATTAATTTTATTTAATTTGTATTATATAAATAATGAAACAAATTGAAAAGGACTTTTTCATCCATATTGATGTTAATTATTGTGCCATTAATTCAGCAAACATGTTAATAAGCAATCGAAAAATACCAATAAAATAAAATGTGAAAACAAAATTAAACGGGACTATACACTTATTTATATATTATTTCACGATTACATACACGTCACACAGTCTACCAAATATCTATATAAATGTAATGTGAGCAATTAATTATTTAAAGTATTGAGAGCCACCCTCTTACATCATCGCAATATACAAAATATTTCATGAAACATGTTAACACACACAAGAAGCATGATACATTTATGAATAATCATCAAAGTTGTACGCAACATTTCAAGATTTTTTACACTTTCTCTCTCTCTCTCTCTCTCTCTCTCTCTCTCTCTCTGTCTCACATTCCCGTGTGTGTGTGTGCGCGCGCTCTGTTGTCCATTTTCAAAGCAATTTTTAAAAAGATTAAGCGCCACGTGGGCGCGTAAACGTAACTTTAAACACACGGTTGAATAAATCGACACGTGTGTCTATGTGTATGTACATATATAATAGACAATGGAACGTTATGGGTTTGTCGTGAGAACATTTCACGACAGGTAATCGAGATCCTGCGTGGGTATTTAATATATATATATATATATATATGTATATATGTAAAAAGGTGGGCGTTAATTGGGACTTGAACGTATATAATATCATGTATTGAAAAATCGTAGGTAGCACATTAAAATGTGTGTGAGTGTGGTGGTATGTCCGTTGATTATTTTGCAGGTTGAAAACTCGTTATAAAATCAAAATAATAGCCAATATATTATTTGTATGTTGCATATATGTTTTGAGTATGGTTTTTTATTACGAATACATAGGATATTTTATATTTATTGAAAGTTAATTTTGATATAGCTACTTCACTAGATTACAATAACATTGTTATTATTATTGTTATTATTATTCATATTGATTGTTTGTTTGAATGATTAATTTTTAGTTGTTTATATGTTTGTGAAGGTAGATAATGTAGTGTTTTGAGCTGAAATTTATCATGCAATTATTTTCAAACAAATGTATTTGGTGTAAACGAAATTTTGTTTTAATAATTTTGAAGATTGGTCATTTGCTGTAGAGAAATTAAATCTTTTATTTATTTATTTATTTTTTTCTTTTTGCATAGATGCATTTGTTGACTGTTGTCTGGATATCAACGTGATATTTTTCAATATTCTTATTGTTTATTACAAACGGTATAAAAGTATAGTTTGTATGAGTTTGCAAAAAAAAAAAAAAAAAAAAAAAAAATCTGAGATGAAAAATAAAATTTAATATTTAATTTTATGAGTAGTGGTATTGCTATTTAATATTGAATAAATTTAATTTGGCAAATTTGCACACGCAATTTTCACAATTTCTTTATATGTATAAAATATAAGTAAGTGCTTTTTAGCAATTTATAAATTGCTAAAAGTATCGGCGAGTGTTCGGCTTCAGCTCCACAAACCTAGATTCTCCGTCATCGACATGGGAAAACGAGCTGCGACGTAAACGAAGACGAGAATGCGGCGGCGGTATTGAAAGAAAATTATATCAAGTGGATTAAAAAGTGAAGCTATAATAAAACCAGTTGCGTTCCAATGGGACATTAGTTTAAAGGTAAATACGAGTTCAGGCATTTTGTTGACGCGAAATTTAACAGGATTTACCGCAGCAGCTGCGCATATGAACATATATATATATATATATTATTATTACACATTACAATCTCGTGAAAGAACACAAAATTGTATATATGCATTGGAGAAAGAGACGGTGGTGCATAAGGTGAAATCTCGCCCCTTACCTTTCACTGTATCACAAGACCATTTCGGAGTGCGCGTGAAAGACAAGTCTCGAGTTGTCTCGATTCCATTGCATATATATATATATATATATATGTATATATGTACATATGCAAGTGTATGTGTAAGTATACGTGCACGTATTTTTATTTTCACCTCGTATCAATAACAAGCATTTCATACAAGGTGTTTAATCAGTTTTTTTCTTTTTATTTATTATAAATATCCAAATAGTTTTCAATTCACTTTTTCGGCGTGTAGAACAGTGGAACGATTAATATATAGTGAAAATTGATAATGATCAGACGCGAGTAATATTTCGTGAATTTTTATTTATTTATTTAGTTATTTTTTTTTTTTGATAGTTCGAGAAAGGAGTTTAATTGATATGAAATCGAAAATTCGACAATTCAATATGAATATATTAATTTTCATAAATGAAAATTTGTAGTCAAGTATAGAGGACTTGGCCCAACATTAAATAGAATTATTAATTTATTCATGTATTTTATTCTTTATCACGTATAGTTTTGCATAAATAGATGAATTGATAAATTGACCAATTAACTGGACAATATGATCAAAAGTATCGGGCAAGTCTAACAACTTATCCAAAATATTTTTTATTCTTATCAAAATGTTCGACTCCTATTCCTATTTCGTCATACAACATACACCAACGACTTTATCACTGCTCCAATTCTATTTTTACACACAAATAAATGCATCAGTTACAAATTGATCGTTAAAAAAAGCAAATTGCAGTTGCTTAGCGACTCCACATTACCACGCTCTTCCCTGTAAGTGTGTCTACGCGCTCACGTGTGTATGCGCATGTGTGTGTGTGTGTGTGTAGGTGTAATGGACTGTACGGAGTGTGTAACAGCTGGCACGCGTGTCACGCAATTTATTAAACGATAATGTTACCGGACACATGTGTGTCCACATGCCACATCAATGCGCATATGAAATTTAACAATCAAATACGTGATTTATTCGTGACTTTCAAAGAATTTTTTCTTTTTTTCTCATTCTTTCTCTTTAGCCCTTGAATCAAAATTATACATGAGATGTATATGGACATTTATATACCTGTACATATGGACATGTATGATTTTATATATATATATTTAACCGCGGGGACAAATTTGATTGCATACGTGTGGGCGCATCATCATCATCACCATCGCGAGTGTCTAATGGTATACATCTATAAAATGCCATTTGATGAATTATTATACGCCACCTACTCATCATCACCGACACATTTCCACATTTATATACATCCTCGGCATACACACGTATAATATATATATATTATAATTATTACCAAACGTCTCTGTCAATTATACGCGCGTGTATATGAACGTCTTGTTGATGTATCCGGGACGCGACGCGGCGTACATATATTTATATAAAATGTATATGTGTATATATATATATATATATTATTCATACGCAAAGTGAGTGCATTGCCCACAGTGTATGGCGCCAACTCTCTCCTCGTGTATTCGTTGCAATGTATATAAAATTCATGTGTATACTTGAGAGATGAGAAAAGTGGAATGGAAAAAAAAATAATGAAACAATAACATTAATGTGCGCAGATAAAATTATTATTTTTAAATTGAAAAATTGTGAGGGGGTGGGCGTTTCTACTTTTCATTATGTAGTGATAAGAAAATTGTGGTTTTGGTTGATTTTTCGAAGGTTAAAATAAGACATAATTGCATTGTTTTACAATAATAAATGGATAAACGGATAAGAAAAAGTGAATATTAATATTTACTGAAAAGTCATCTTCAATAATCTTAATAATTACTTAATGTTTATGAAGGTCGTGATACTTCAACTCAAGATACTTCCACTTGTGAAGAGTTAATTGTTGACAAGTTAGTGATAAATTGTTATACCAAATTTTTTTTCCACCTTTGGTTCAGCATAAAATAACAATATGCATTTTCGGAGGGAATCCATTCAGTATACAGAGAGAATTTTTTTCTTGAATCCAAGTAAAAAAAATGACATGAAAAATTTTTGTCGGTATTCAAGTAAAAAATTTTCTTATGGTATGCAAACTTTTACTTAGAGTAAAGAAAAATTTACTAGAAGTAAGTGAATAATTTATTTGACAAAATCACTTAACGCTTTACTTGTCATAATTTAAAATAAATATTTGGGACAAGTAAAATTTTATTTGCATTGTCAAGCATCAACGATGCAGAAGTAAATTTTTTACTTATGGTGAGAAATTATTTTACTTCAAAATCAGTGAAAAATTACAATTAAATCCGTGAAAAAAATTATACTGTCACATTTTTAGTATAGTTATTCTCTCCTCTGATTATTGAAACGAAAAAAATATAAGTTCTGTCATTTGAGAAGTGGCTTGATAGAAATTTCTGAAATTTTGGATATACTATAGGAGTGTGCAGGCGATGATTAATTGCTACGGCACATAACGATACGAATTTTATATCGTGAGAAAATGACGTTTATATCTAATATGGAGAAATTGCATATACGAATGCATGCATTCCATTATAACAATGCGTAATGCGTCACCGATGTCAATAAACCTTGCTAGGTAATAGCTATTATTGCAATATAATGTTTTCATTATGAATATATCATATTATAAATTTCTTTCATTATTCAAATATAATAAATGTAAAAAATTATTTATTTGATTTATATAATCAATAAAACAATCGTGATGAAAATTTTTTTTTTATAAATCGGTTAAGTAGACCATAGTAGAAATCACATTAATTCGCATTCATTTTTATTCGCAGTTGTTATATAGAGATAATTGTTCCCGTTTGTGTACAGAATTATATAGAATTGATGGAAAATTAATCAAAAAATAAATGATTAAAAAATATACACATTACACTATGATAATTTATAAAAGATAATAAAATAAATAGTTAAAAAAATCACCATAGTTTACAAATAATTTTATATTGTTATCATATACAAGACATATTTATACACAATTCTCTTTTCATCAATGATATCAATGATTTTGATATTGAATTATCGCAATTTTACGTTTAAAAACGTACAAACAGTCAGTTTGCATACGAGAAAAATTTGATTTTATATAAATAGTTTAAACTTCATACGTTATTTGTGGAAAATAAAATTTTTTCACTTGATCAATTTTCACAGTAAGCCCACGATATATTCATTTATATATATCCCCCCCATATCTTTATTTCAACTTATTAATCTATCATTGGTACATTGGTATACTCCTCTCCTAATATTCTATTTTTTTATATGTAATATACGTGAGTGTGATGTAACGAAACATTGATTAATTCTGAATTTGTCGAAAAATAACAGTCAATTTCGTCATTTCGATTGATAATTCGGTCATAGTACCCAAAGAAAGTCCCTTCGTGAATAGCACACGTGAGTAATATTACATGTGGAATTCCGTCAGGTATTACTCATAGCATTCAACACTATATAAATATATACACACATATTATATGGTACAAAGATATGACTAAAGGGACAAAGACACTCATGAATTTTATCCAATGAAATAATAAAAATAAATAAAAATATTATGCAAGCGTCAATTTAACGAATATTACGTCAGTGGAATGTTCAATTCAGTAATGACATTGATGATGAATCATTAAATGAAAATATTTTCGTGACATTAAACAATGAAATTAGTAATACATATATTTCTTTTCTTTTCACAACCTCAATACTTGTCATATTTTCTCATTTCATTCATTCACGATACATATAAAAGTGAATGCACTGAATAATTCTATAGATTTAAATGATATTTTTTTATTTTTTCTTTCTTTCGTTCAAGCTCTTTGAAAATGGTGGAGAAGAAATTCCTATCATCTTCTCGTCATATACAGCTTTTGTTGAGATTCATATAGATATATATATATATATATATATAAATTTTCTTTAGTGCGAGAGCACGTGCGCTGTGGATGAAGAGAGGTTTTACCTGAAAGGCATTGACGGCGCAGACACAAGGATCGTTTTTTTTTTCTTTTTTTTTCCTCCATTCCCTTTTTGTTTCGTTTCTCTCTTCCTCTTATTCTCACTTATATTCCCGTTCGCTTTATCTTTCTCACACTGTGACCATGGACTCGTGAGTAATCCCAATGGAATCTTGCTCTCGGAAAGTTCGTCTTTCCTGCAAAACATTTCTACAATCTTTTGTATATATAAACTTCCCTTTTATATATATATATATATATAAGATGAATATAATTTTGCATCTTTTTGAATATATTTTATTTTATTAGCCAGTCTTTCTTTCTCAATTATGTCGTTTTTTTTTTTTCCATTTCATTTTTTTTTCCCTCTTTTTTTTTTTTATACATTCTATTTATCACCACCCACGTCTTTCATTCATTGACTCATTCATTCATTCTTTCCATTTTTAAATTGCCAGCTCTCACTTGATTCACCGCATTTTTTTTCGTTCTTATATATTTTTTATTCCTTGGTGTTGAAATGAAAATATTCATGTGGAATATATTTTACATTGATTCAATAGTTCTGCCATTTAAATCTTCAATTATACACAAGTGCAATACAATTGTTTGTAATTTCATATTTCCAATTTTGTCATGGAAATAATGACAATTGGTCCATTAAAAATATCATTACCAGTATTGTTAAATGTTTCACGCTAATGAATAATGATAATATTATTAGATACAAATGAAAATATTTTATATTTTATCAAGTGTACCAAATTCTCATTTTTATCAACGAACCAAAAAACAAAAAATAAATTTCATTCATCAATTGATTTAAATAGCAATTGGCTGTTTCTCAGCGATAAATAACTGAATTTTATTGTATGAAAATACATTTTAGATTACCATTAACGTATATAAAACTATAGAGACAAAAAGAAGATGAAAAACAAAAATATTTATTGATGTGAATGAAAATGTTTTGGTGATAAATTAATCATTCGTGAGAATGTCTTCTGATATTTGTGAGATATTTCCTCTTTATTTCTATTTATCCGTCTATCTCACTTACAGTCACCCTTTGTCTCCTCATTTTCTCTCTCAAACACACATATCTCTTTCATCTTGTTTTCATTCCTCGCCATCTTCTTATGTACGAGTGGACTATACGGATAGCAGGCACTAACCTTCATCGATGGACCGTTATTCTGCTCCGTCCAAGTTATCTTTCTTTCTCTTTCTTTTTTTTTTTTCCCCCTCCCCCTGGCTATATGGTTATTCAGGTCTCTGGGTCCCCAACGTCGAGATGAGGACACCAACGCGCCACGTGATATGTAGTGTAACGTTTATATATATATATATATATATATATATAAATATACATATAAATAAAACGTTCTCCTTTACTTCAATCAAACAGAATATTATGTATTCTGATCAGGCATCGCCACCTCAGAATTAATATAAAAAATAAATAAATATGATGAAGATAGAAAAAGAATTTATCGGCATTATTCATTTTATCTATATATATTCGATTATAATTTTTGTTTATAATTATTTATTTAGTGTTAGTTAATGCTATAATAATTATTATGAAAAGAATTTAGTGGTGGTATTTAGAAAGTTTCAATTATGAATTCATTGATTTTTGTCATTTTTATTTCACCAAATGTTCAATTGCATTCATTGTTTATAGGTTTGGTTTCTTTTTTTTTTTTTTTTGGTATTAATAAATTATACGAATTAATTTCTGATATTTATTTATTATTTAATTGAATAATTAAAGCTGTTTAGCATCTTATTAATTATTGCAATATTATCAATTGGAAAATTAATTTCATTCATTTTATACAGATATTTACAATAAAATACAACAAAAAAAAAAAATGCTAAAAGCATCGTTAATCAATCAGAAAAAAAAACCCAACATATATTCACGTAAAGTCATTTGCCAAAAAATAAATATAAAAAATTGATTTATATTAACTGGAGACATTTGATATAAAATGAACAAAATATATTTTTGGGCCAAATAAACAAACAAGCGGAACAAAAAAAAAATTTGAATTATTTCATTATTATTTGTGCTGCCAGTGATTTCTTGAAAACAATTATTTGACGAAGGAGGCCTGAGAAAAAAAAAAAAATCGCGTGCAATTGAGTGTGTCCTCTTATATTTATACATACTTGGGCATTTTTGAGGTTCATCGATCGTCTGAAACACACAAATACCCACACACACGCACACACATGATAATAGTGAGTGTGTCACTATCATCATCATTATCGACTGCTTTGGAGTCTGTGCGCAGTCAAGTAGGCCGCGTGCAAGTGGGTCTCTCGTAAAAGAGGTCTCTGTCACGATATATACCTATAAGCGCATCTCTTTCTCTCTTATTACTATATATAAAATACATATAGACACGTTCAAACACACATATATAAATCCACGCACGTGAAAAATCCATGAATGTGTTTTGTGTGATGGTGTACAAGGGAACCCGCATGTGCTCAATGATTCTTTGCACACATTTTTCTCTGGATGCCTTCACATAAACGTAATGCATTCGAAAACGATTTATAAATCGTAAGATGAAACATTCAGGTAATATTCGCTTCTGTAATACAACTCTTGAGGTCACATATATTAATGTGTGTTCCTATATATATATATACATGTGTGTTTCATAAGATTTACAAGACCCTGAAGCATTTGTCCCGGTGACTTCTGGAAATTTTGCAAACTTTGTTTTTTTTTTATTCTTTCTTTTTTCAACATATCTACTGCACTTGTCATTCACATATTTATTCAAGTATTCCGGGTGAAAAAATAAAATTCACTAATTGACATTTTAATACACATGAAATTCCCGACTTCAATAATGACAATGTATCATTGAATAAAACAATACGTTTATAATAAGAATGATGGAAGAAATTTTTAATTAATTATAAATATTAAATATGTTTATGTATGCTATATGTTTTATTTATAATAAATGTGGTCGTAAATCAATCATAATTTCACTGACTAATTGATTCTTATCATATTTTTTTTATTAATGGAAATGCAATAATTGACACGGTAATCAGACACTAATTAGGCCCTTTCGTTCAATATCAAACAGCCAATAAACCGCCCATATTTATAATAAACTTGAGATATACGTTTAGGTTAGACACCTGTTTAAATATATCGACGAATCGTGTTATTTAATCTGATTACAAATAAAATATCTAAACCCTAATACGATAAATTTATGATACTTTCTCCAACAACACTACCTGTATATACCTGTTTTATATACTGTTTGTATACCTGGCATGAAATATTTCGTAGAATTTATTTCGATAGAGTGCTAAATTTTGGCAATGGATACAGCTGTAAATTATTTACTGTTGACTCATCGCGGTGGGATCACTTAAGGATACCCAATTAAACAGCCAAAGTTACTTTTCGTTTTATTTTGCAAATAAAAATATAAGAGTCCACAATCATCATCTTTGCCAGACTATATCTTGGGTCATTGTCTGCGGCTGACTGCTATATTATATATATATATATATATCTACCTGAGCAAAATTGTCTCACGCCCAATGTCTGCTCGTCATTTATTTAACATGCATACCAACGTGTTTTCACCACAAACTTCTCATGCGATGACGAAGAATTTCATTAGGAATATTGTGTGTGTGTGTGTGTGTGTGTTCCTGGGTGTTTGCGTTTGTGTGTATTTTATACATTTACCACCGCAGACACAAATGTATGACTCACAATTCAACGGTTGTTGGTATCGTCATTTATTTTTATTTTATCAAATAAATTATCGAATGACATCTATGATATATTCCATTCCAATTCAATTATTCATTAGCGATAGGAAGTCCTATCTTTATATTGAGATCGAACAATTTTATTTTATGATTCTTTTTTTTTTTTTTTTTTTTTTTTGTTCTCAACCAAAAATAAATGTATTATTTGTGTGGGTGAATATAAGATATACTGATTCAATACTGTTTCATTCACAGCATGATGAAAATTATTTAATTGAACGCTGATATTGTTCATTGACAATTTGAATAAATTCAATATCGATGTAATTATTTTCTTCAACAATTTTAAATAAAAACAAAAAATACGAAATATTATTTTTTTATTATATAGGTATATATAATTGAATATTTCAATACAAGATGGCCGAATCAATGTTGAATATCCCACACCCATCCACACACACATATATATATATATATATATTTATTTATTGTGTGAATAGAAAACATATTATATTGTGTGTCATTGCTGTATCTTTTCTGTGGGAGGAGAGGGGGGTAAAGATGAGTTCAAGAATGAGTGTAGACCTCCACCAAGATATAAAGAGTAATTCTAAAACACGACGGGAGAGAAGGAAAGATAGAATATATATAAAATGTCTTTTTTTTATTTTTGAATGCCGGCGGCTCACCGACAAAAGGAAATGAGAGAGAATATTTGTTGAAAAAAATAAAAAAAATATATAAAATACGAAAAAAAATCGCACAAGGTTAGTGACTCTGTTGAGTCACGAGGTAGGTGCACCAACTCGCAATGTTCAGTGTGTCGGGCATCATTTAGAGACGCGCGAATGCATATTCCAACTGGATATAAGGGCAAGCGAGTGGGAAAGAGAAAAGGGAGAGAGAGAGAGGGAGAGTGGAGCATTCGCCACGCATTGTGCGTATGTCTGTTGAGGGTTATGTGTTGAGGTCACACTCGATGCGTATCCGCGGGTCGGTGAGTCACGTGAGAAATATGCGAATGGATTGGCCGACACATCGACTCAGTATAATATTTATATATAAATGTATTTCACCTTTAATATTATTACAGTAAACAAATAAAAAGAAAGAATGAAGAAAAATAAATAAATGAAGTTTGTTATTGTAATTAATATATATCACTGTCAAAAATCTGCAGTTAAATTAATATTCATAAATAAATTGAGTTGATTGATTTTTTTTTTTGTACATTTGCGGAAATTTATATTGCATTGACACGAATCAGTTTCAGTATTGCTCAATTTTAACGGAAAATTGTTTAGTGAATATGAGTGATAGTATATTATCATATACAAATTATATGGTATACAATGAAATATCTTTTATTAAATCTGCCATTCGTTATCGAAGAGAAAACACAAAAAAAAGACACAGCCAATTGATATTGTGATAATACAATTTTTTTTACTTGTCATCATAAAGTGATTGTAATATTTGTTGGGTGTTGATGAAAAAAAAAAAAAAAATAAAAATAAAAGAGCGAAAAGAAAAAAATAAAACGTTTTTTCGTGTAGATCAAAATAAATAATAGTTGCACTTATTACCACAGTCAAACAGTTGACACAGACTTGATGTCAATAAAAATGGCCGATTAAAAGCTTTTAAATAACAATCCTACACACCCAAAATGCGTAATGATAAAATAATAATATTTAATAAACAATGATAAATAATAAATAGTAAATGTAACAATAAAATTGCTGTGCCTTAAGAAATATATTAACATTATAACCAATAGTGCATTATAATTATTATTATTATTATTATTATTATTCAATAACATAAGGACAATTCATTTTTGCAATGAGATCGATTGCAATTTTCCCAATTGTCAATACAAAATATAAATAAAATCAATTTTACCCATGGAAAATAATTGTTAACGGCCAAAATTTTTTCATTATACTGCAATTAATATTGCAATTTTTATTCAACATATATCAGCACAATTAGAATATAGTTTTATTGCAGATGTTGCTGGAAGCATCTTTACGTGTCCAAATTAATTGTTTCACACGAAAAATTATCCACTACCATCAAATATAGCTATATATATATACATTTTATTTATATATAATTGTTAATGTAGTCGTTTACATATACTAGGAATGTATTATCGACATTCATTGACCCTGAAAAGATGAAAGAGTTAAGTAAGAAGACAGGAAAAAAAAAAGGAAATATATACAGCACAAGAGCTGTTCATTAGTCAAGTCGCGTATATATATATATATATACACACACAACTGTTCGTTGACTACATCTTGAGCTTTTGCACTAGCGAATCTTCTCAATGGACATTCCAATGCTATCGCAGCTATTAAACGTTCGCAAGAAGTGTTAGTGTTCGCCTCGGTAATTGTCGTGACTTATCGCAATGCAATTGATATACAACGCAAACAGCCAACAACCACATTGGGTTATCGTTACTGAGAGAAAATTACAGTATTATATTTTACATTGAGTTATGGTGAATGGAATTCATTTTCTTACGCGTATTCTTCATTTTCGTTCTATCCCTCTTTGATTTATTGTTATTAATATTATTACTATTATTTTTTTTTATTAATTCATTTTTATAAATGATGAGAGGGAGGTTAATTGATTTGCCCTCAAGTCAGTTGTCATAACAACCATTAAATTGGAAATATATTTGTATTCATCTTTTGTTTTTTTTTTATCTCTGCTTTTTTTTCTTTTAATATATTTCTTTTTTTGTTTTTTTGCCTTATAAAAGTGATGATGCAAGAGATGTTTTGGGGATGTGTGCAAAGTAATTGGCGAAATATTTATCCGTAGCGTGTACATTTATCGATGCAAAGAAAAAAAAAGTGTTTATATACATATGGATATATATAAACATGTGTATATTATTTATAAAGCCCAAGGGTATTCATGGGGTCGTGGGATTTTTTACAAAACATTTTCAAGTTGCTGCTTCGCAAATTATTACCATTTAAATATATATAAAGTTTCGGCCTGAATAATGATCAGAGTCCATTTGTGGTAAATAATAAAATAATGGTGGCATCTTGTAGCTTATACCAAACATAATTCAACTATTATTTAGTATGGCAAAGAAAATTTATAATCCTCGAGGAAACAACTCGCCACGTAATAACATTTCGACTTTAAAAGTAAAATGTGAATATTTATAAAGTTGAAAAATTGGACTTTGATTGTTATTTGGGCCGACCCTTTATACATATATATTTATATGTAAAATATTATTTTGTATCTGACAAAAAAAGAAAGAGAGGAGGATAAAAGATAAAAGAAATGAGATGAAGAAAAAAAATTCCACAAAAGTTATTTCACCTGACATATCAAAAATATACGTATACAGCGTTGGAAATGTCAATTTAACAAACACTTGAAATAATAATATAAAAAAATATCATATTATCATGATCGTTTAATAAAAAAATACATTTCAACGTCAGAATGTAATTGTCGAGTTTGTGTATATATGTATATTCTCGAACTATTTGAATTTAATACTAAAATTTATACAATGAATTTTGGACAAAATTCTAAATTGGCAAATTGCTAAATATAACATGGAAATGTCTTTTGCGTTAGAATCGTACTATTATGCCTGACAAGATATTGAGTAGCTTCTAACTACGCAATTATAATATTTAATAAAAATATTCTATCCAATAATTTACTAACTAATTGAAATATTACAAAAATGTAGCCGTTGCACAAAATAACGATGAAATATTGTTGAAGGTCTTAAAACCTACAACAAATAAATTAATATAAACAAATAAATATTTATAACTTCAAAATTGTCGTTGACAATGACAGTCATCAGAGAAAATTAATAATGTAACCTACTTCAAATGCAAAATGCATCTTCGATTTATTTACTATCAAAAAAATCAATTTGCTTTACCATAAACCAGGCGAAACAACACAAAAATAATTACGAACCCAATCTGTAACACATCGATTTTAAAAAAAATATGTAACACACATAATACTCAACAATTAAACAAGCCATGGACCTTTATAAAAACACATGGTAATTTATTTACCCCTGAATATCTACACAATATATTTTGCTCGGTTATATTTCGCTGGCATAGTACAACCAGACGCAAATTACAACACATTCCAGATGCTTTTCCTCATACACCATATCATCTTTGTTCTATAAATCTAATAACACCTCCATAGTCCTCCACAATTTACCCAACATCACACAAACTACCTATCTATAAATATATACATAAATTTTACCCCAGTGATTACATCTATTCACAGACCTATTTCTCGTCCTTGATCTCATCTCGTCACGCATCATGGTAGCAATTGCCAACTGTGCAATTGTAGTAAATTAAAAATAGCAATAAATGCACAATGCTAAAGCGCAACAAACAGAAAAAAAAAGACCTGATTGTTTTATAAGAATTTGTGTGCGCGGGAATCTCGCGCTTCATCAGACTTCATAAAATCAGTTCAAAGTACATCGTTACTTCTCGTTGCTCTGACGACCGGTTGTAGTTGTCCTCCAAGTTGAGCTATATCACTATACTCTCTCAGTCACTCCTTCAGCATCTTATTGTGTGTTATTGTTGTTGTTGTCGTTGATGGTATAGTATAAAGACAACAGTGTAGAG
Organism: Galerucella tenella; assembly: GCA_910591685.1. Taxonomy (NCBI): domain Eukaryota; kingdom Metazoa; phylum Arthropoda; class Insecta; order Coleoptera; family Chrysomelidae; genus Galerucella; species Galerucella tenella. Next base: position 25,210 of record CAJUYH010001195.1, on the reverse strand, counting down.
TACTTACACTGTTAGAAAGAGTGTGTGTGTTTGTACAGTAACTATATCTTGCTCGACCCTGTTGCGCCAACGAACGACCTACGAAAGAAATGATGACGGTTAACGGACGACCCGTGATTGCAATTCTTGGAATAGAGCGTCCTCCTCGCATCCAACCCCTCGTGGAATGCTGCCTCCCGGTGCAATGAGCATGTGTTCCCATCATCGACTTTCAACTACCCGTTTATAATCTCTTCCTTCTCATTTATACATGTTTGCACTTGTGTATGAGCTCTGATCGTCACTGTCAATGTAGAAATGTGTCTATGTGTTTGTTCTCCAACATACAGTTGTGTGGATGGAGAACGCGAGAAAAACTCGCCCCCACTTGGATTATTCATGCGAGTATTACGTCGTCTTGAAGCGCGTCCTCTATACTGATACTCGTGTATGGTCACACAAGCAATCGCCCAAGAATCCTGGCGCCGCATCATTCAGGGTCTTTGCCCTTTTCTTTAATCCATATGTACATATATTGTATATATATATGAGTGTATGTGTATCTACGTGTGCAACCCACATTTTCGTTGGTGTAATCGTAAATGGTAAAGTATTAATGTGAATAAATACGAGGAGAGGAAAAAGTTGAGGTTTATACTTTTTAATGAGGATTATTCGAGAGTTTTCACTTAATATTGAATTGAGCAAAGATTTTAATTGGTGGAATATGAAGTTGACGAAAATTTAGGAATAATTTTGTAAAGTATTGATAGTTTTATGTAAATATTTTGTGAATTATTCGGAAATTTCGTGAATTCTGATGAATTTTATGACAAATTAAGGCAATTTTCAAAAATCTCCGTAAACTTTTTGGAAAAATTAGTGGAATTATTGTAAATTATGATAAATTTTGTGTTTATGTAATATAAATTGTATTCAATATATAAAATCATCTATTCACTAGAAATTATTAATCCTTTCTCCAATTCACTACATTTTGAGGCCAAATTCTTGACAAATACTTTTTTTTTATTTCCTTGTGAATATATTGCATATACTTGTGGATTTCCACACACTTGTGTATATATATATTGATAAGCAAGTGCACGTGAGATAGAAGGAGATAGGGATAAATTAAAATTGCACGTTGTATTTTATCGTTCGATTAAGTCACTGGTGAAAGCGAAAGTATTCACTTGGGATGATGTTATATTTGATTTTAATTGGCACAGGACTTTAATCCATAATGTTAGGTAATAATTTACCGCTTGACAGAGTATATGAACCCTGTGTATGCTCAATCACCAACGCCATTACATTGCATAGAAAGTATATAATTGATAATATAAACTATATATATAAACTCCCATAAATTTTTTCTTCTCTGCCACCATTATATTAGCAAATAATTCAACTTAATTATTTAAACGTTAGTGGAATTGTATTTCAAATAGATATAATGAACTTATAAATAACATGTGGTAATAGATAATAGATAATAAATTAATAAATAAAATTAACTCTTTAGTACGTCAATTAACTATTGAATACGGACATTAATCAATAATATCATTGCATCATTCACGTGAAATTGTATTACTTAATTTATTCGAAATTATGCAACTATATATTTTCAAACAATCATTAGCTAACACATACGAACGATGTATTTAGATCAAAATTGACATTTTACATATGGATACATATATATATATATATATACTTAAATAAATACCGATATGCAATTTTCTCGATCGTGAAACGTAACTCTCGTTACTACGAGGTTTGAAAGGTATCGGATTGTTGCTCAAGAAATAAATGTATATACATACATATATATATATATATATTCATACAAAAATGAATACGATATCGTAGTGGTATAGTCATACTTTGTGAAAGGTTTCATATACAATTACCTTCAATATTTTTTTTTTTTCTCTCGCAATTTTTATCATTTCAATTGCCCATTTATATATATTTATTACATTGGTGAGTATCAATTAGTGTATTGTCCAACGCAACTTTTCTTGTCATTAAATATATACATATATATTTATATATATTTATATAGTAATAAGGAAAAGAAATCTTATTATATTGTTTGTGGTGGCAAGGCCGTCTATGGTTGAGGTCAAAACATACAACATAATACCAGTGGCATCTCATTATAATCGTTGTGTTTTCATACTATAAATGCACGCGGAATACAATTATCATTTTTCACTTAAGTTCGTTTCGGAATTATACTGAAAAAGAGTTTATTATAAAAACAAATTATGATACTTATGTGTATGTACGTCTATATGTATTAATAACTTTGTCATTATTGTCATATAAATATATATAAAATTTTTTATATAAAGAGAATGAAAGACCTCGTGATCTTGAAGTCCAGTAACTTGCAATCTTGTGTCGTTTTTTCTTTCTTTTTTTTTTTTTTTTTTTTTCTTGTTGTGGTAATTTTTATGTATTCCAATGTCCCTTTTCATACCAACAACGCGCATTCCTTAAGTTCACCATCCGTATCCTGGTAGCAATCCCACGTTGTCCACTCCAGTCACGATTCCCAGACTTGTGTTTGGTTTTGTGAAATAAGAAGTGGATAATTCAGGTGAGGAACAGAAAATGGAGAAAGGTACGGACACGCACACGCGTGGATAACAAATAAAGAAATTGCACTTGACGCTATTTCAATTTAATTCATCACTTTTATTTCATCTGAAATATTTTATATTTTATTATACGCAATTAGTTAATAAAGATGAAAATAAGTTTACTTGCAGTAAATTATATTATATTTTAGAGAGTGGTAATTCGTTGAAGTATCAAATACAGTGTGTTGTTTGTATCAATTGTCTATCTTAAATTTAATACCAGACATTTTTTTTTTTGTATATTCGAACAATTTCAATTCAATTAATTGAATTAGTTTCATGAGAAATATACGTATTGTATTAAAAACTTTTGATAATAATTTATTGATAACAATTTTAAATAAAAAATTGTACTTGTGATTTCAAAAATTCTGATAATATTTCAATGAATTGAACGAGAAATGGCAAAATAATTATTGACTGCCTGTGCATATATTTATTCCCCAGAATTTTTATATATATTTATTTATATGCATTAAATGTCAAAAAAATAATTTGTGAATGTGTGTTGTGATGCAACAGGTTTGGAAGCTGCTGCACACGCTGTATTTTATTTCTTTCATATAATGGTTAATTTAAAACAACATGGAATTCGTATAAATGTTTTTGCCATCATTCCAAACAAAATAAAAGAGAAAAAAAGTATAATATTTAATCAAAGTGGAGCACGTGTAGGGGATACACAGGCACACACACACACACACACACACACACTATTGCACACAATGCGATAAAAACAAGAGGATTCGTATACTTTTGCGCTCCTTCTTTTTATGATTCTTTTGGAATTTTTTTTTCTCTCAATTTTACTGTTTGATTTATATTTGTGGACCATGAAAAAGTTTCTCATCAAATAATTCTGGGATATTAAGCGCTTTCATTAGAATAAATCTTCAAACTGTTAGTGAATAAAAATTTATATATATTTATGCTGTATATAACGGTAATGTTTTCTAATCTTATGACAAAATCGTTCCGCTCGTTCCACGCTCTGTGACCTCGAACTCATTCGACTTGCTAAAGCTACATAGAAGAATGTATACATATGTAGATATATCCACTCATTTTGTCCACTACTTTTGCAAATAGTATTCGATATATTGATTCCGCATCCTAAAAGACCTCCCACGATAACTTAAATCAATAGTCAATGGAAAAAAAAAAAAAAAACAAAGCAAAAAGTCAAAAAGAAAAATGATAGAATGGTAAATAAATAGTAGAGAGAAAAAGGAAGAAAACAAAAATAAAGCGAAATAAAAATTATGACTGATGAGGGGAAACTTGAGAGAAGCCAATGGGATATATATATATATATATATATATATATATTTATATATGTGATGAGAAAATTTATTCGTGTTTATATACAGAATCACGAGAAAGTTTGTGTAATATAACCATCTAATATCTGATTCACGTTAAAATTTGCAAACTATAAAATTGGATGAGATTATTCTCTTCATATATTTTATTCATATCCATACAGTAAAAAAAAAATATTTTACAATTATTGTGATTATCGTTTGAGTGATTGAGAAAACAATTATTATTTTGTTTTGTGTTTATTTATTTATTTATTTATTTATTTATTTATATTTTTTTCTTATTTCATTATTGTCTTTAGAATATCGCGTGATAAATACAAAATGTTGTATTGCACATTATGTAAAATTTGCGTGTAAATTTATCTCATTATCTCATGCAAATGCGGAGAAAAGTGGTGGTGTTTGTTGAGGAAGTTTCGAGTGAACACCACCAATGAATGATGATCGTCAATTCTAATGACGTTTTACAAGAGAAATGCACGCCGATATATAAAGGTGTGGGTGTTCGTTTTCACTGCCGAGGCCATCACCTTGTGGAAACATAGTTTTTCTTCTCAGTCTCGATAACTTTCACCCTCCCACTATAGTACAACCATATATATATATATATATAAATGTATAATAGTTAAAATACTATTCTGTATAAAATATAATCCGTTCTCATTTTTGATTTGCACAAAACCACATATCTTTCATCAGCACATTATTTATAATATTCCACGTCCAACGTCAAACTATTTTTCATCCATACGATCCACACTCTCCACACAATTTTATTTTACTATTTTTGTAAATAAATATTGAGATAAATCTACTCCAGCTGATACATATATATATATATAAAATAATAATAACCAAATGAACTATTAATATTTACCAGCTAAAATCTTTGTCATACTGCAATTTTTATTGAAATTTTTCTTCAGCACAAATCACACTATTGGTGAATTAAACTATATATTTAAGTGATAAATAATTTAAATACAAAATGGATAAGTTGATATAAAATATTCCATTCGTATCAATGGAATACATATATAATTATATAAAAATATATTAATGAAAATTAAATAAATGTCATTGATTATTCTTATCAATTGCACGTCGTATATTAAAATTAATTAAAACCTTCGTCAAGTCGGGACGAGTTTGTTCACGGATGATCGCATACCACTATAATATATATATATATATTACATTGAACTACCGCTCACGATTCATAACTCGATATTAATTTCATTCCTATTTTTCCCTCCATCTCTTACAACTTTTACCATTCATTTTTTCAAATTTAATTCTTCTTTTTTCTCTCATTCACTATGCCTGTCTCACTCCTTCATCTCGATGTTGGAGTTCTTCTTTCCTGGTCTACCGCAAACTATATCGAGTGGTATAAATATGAGCTCGCGTTCACTCGCATACGTTACAACTTGGATAAATCCAGTGTTATATAGCAATAGCAAATGCCCCGTTTGTCTAATAGTACCATGGCCACCATCACTATACACATTCAAATCGCCTTCTATCTCTCGCAATGTAAAAATAAAATTCATATTTATATATAAGTGATGAAACGATCAACTCTCGCGTCGTCATTCTCATCATCCTCATCACCGCACATAGATCCCGTAAACCAATTACAATTTGTATAACATTTAATTCAATATTATAATTATATCGTCATTATCAATGAACTAGCTAGATTAAATACCAAAATTAAATCCATTCATTTATATATAAATATATAAAATAAATAAAATCTATTTATAAATAATATTACATGTTTTAATTTTATTCCAATTTAAATTTAATATTTATATATATAAATATTAATTCAATTGGAAAGTACTTCTTTCATTATGTTTTTTTTTCATTCCTTCTATTTTATCTCTTTATTATAATATAGAGTTTAATGAAATAAATTAAATCCAAATAGACATTTGGAATTATTCGCGCGATTTCACGCCCATAGAATTTCTCACGATCTCTATATCATTTATTTATTATATACCTTTATATATATATATATACGTATTCCTCTATTGCACCGCGAATGCGAGTGAACCTCCTTTCTAACCTACCTGTAAATGTTATATACACATATATATATATATATATATATACATATCCAACATGGACCCTCAAAGGAAGGATACTGTGTTAGAAGGTAGACTGTTTAAAGTGCTATAGCACCGATTAGTGATCATCCAGGCTGATCGTTTACATTCCTGAGCGATGGGTTTTATAGCAAATGGTTGATGCAAGCAAAAGCGAAACGATCGCGTGGCACGAGAGGGTCCTCAATAATAATCATAGATGGTACCGGCCAGATCGGCCGATCGAGATCGTCAAAAGTGTCTCGAGTGCAATTATATACGTTGTACCTTTGTGCATGTTGATATATATTTTATAAATAAAAGTAATATGCAATCGTGAATACTATTCCTGGGATCGCAAACTGACGTATGACATCAGCCAATTGTGAATTTTCACATCTCGAATAAATTCGATTATAATGGATAGAGCGAGTGAGAGGTATGAGCGTTTACTTTTATGTCTTTTCATTTCATGGTAGGTGGAGAGAATGAGAGAATTGTTGCAACGTGCGCACGTCATTGTCATGCAGACGAATGAAACACTCGACTGATATATGTGAAAGTGTTTACTTGTCATATCGCCATGACGTATTCACGATTATATACCAACTATTGGTATTATATATATATATTTTTTCTTTTTTCTTTTATATGTGTAAAAGCTGATGTTATGTCTGCAACTGCCTGTCACACTTGATGTTAGCTACATAACAGAAGTTTTAACTTGAAATTAGTTACATATCTGGGACACATGCGCATTAGTCAATAAAAACGGCTAAATTCGTAAAGATTTTATTATTACGGGGATGAATTAGCGTCTTAGTTTTCATCATTTATCACGATGTTGATGGAAAAAGTTATGGTAATTGTTTGAATTTTGAATCATAAATTTTTTTCCTTTTCTTTTTCTTGTTGTGGTTATCGCCTGTACAATGTCAAATGTCTACCGCTATGAAATTTTTCAGGTTTATCAGGTAAATCGTTGAAGATTAATTGAAAATAATTGTAATTACGGTTTATCGATTGAATTCTCTTCTCCAATTTTTCGAGATAAATTTTGAATTACGCGAAATATTTATATTTGCATTTATATAATGTTTCATCGATTTTCAATGTAAAATATTGTAAAATAAATTTTCACATATTTCTTGAGATTGGATAGGAATTTATCAAATTTATCTAATTCTTATCAAACTATTTATTCATTCATTTAACCGTGAAATACAACTAATCTTTTTTCGTATCATATCTATAATTATTGTATTAAAAAATTTCAATCAGACTGTTATATATAATTAAAGATTTTAATGACAGATATATATGTATTATTTATATTTTTAAATATCATAATAAATAAACATCATATTGTTGTCATCGTCGATGTGACGACATTGCCGGGTCACAGATTGGCAAATCGCGCCACAGAATCGCACAATAATTTACAGTAATTATATATAAATAATATTAGTTGATGATAAAAAATATTTGATATACCCAATGTTATTGCAATAATACGATTGGATCAATAACAATTGAAATTTATTATTGTACAAGAACAATTTGTGAAAATAAAATCACTAATCATTTGCAATGATCTCATTATGTCTATAAAACCACAATTATTTAATGAGATATGCGGAAATGAACAAAATTATTTTATACCACTGTATATAACTATTAATTATAATATTTAATACATTTCTTATTGTATATATACCCATGTATATATATATATATATATATATATAGACTCCAAGAACTTTCGCAATTAATGAAATTAATTTCTCGGGAGCGCGATGTTGCAATTTATTTGCTTTATTTCAATTTTTTTATCTTACCTTTTATTTCATTTCATTTTTTTCTCTCTCTTTCTTTTTTTTTTTTCTTTCTTTCCATCATATACATAATCCAAGTGCTCCACCTTTTTCCGAGTGAATGCAAATTCATTGTGTAATATATTCGCCAAGAGAGCAGACAGATATAAACAAAGCTGTACAAACCTCACCTACAATCTTGTCTGTTAATCCAACGAAATTCATTTCACTATAATGTTTATTATCTTTCTCACATTCTAATTTGTTACGAAAATTTAACGCCAAGTGATTTTTTATACATATATATACATATATACATATACATTTATATATATATATATATATATATGCGCCTTTGTGTTTCTATTTCTTTATTGTTTGTTGAATGTGTTCATTCACAAAATAAAATAAAAGGTAGAATAAGAGAAGAGAAACATGGCGGTATAAGAAATAGTTTAATGAGACAACAACAGTTACCAACTGACGCATTAACTTGAGCAAGGTGCGTGCGACTCGTGTGTGTGTGCATTTTACCCTGAAGATGACCAACAGATATGTATTTGTAATAATAATGAGAGATTGAGAGAACAAAAGGTGGATACACAGTAATATGTATATATGCAAGGTGTGCGCAACGAAGCGATTCAAAGTCAACGTGACAGAGTTAACTTTCTTGCGCTTGAATTTAACGATACCAATAAGACACTTGAAAAGCAGAATATTATCATGGCAATTGTCAGTTGCGCATTATTATTCAATGCAATTAATACCAATCATGAATAATAGCGTAAAATTATTAACATATATCGCGGAATAATTTCACTTTATTTTAGGGAGTTAAGGTCCGAGATATGGATAAACAAGTATTTTAAATAATTTCTTTTTTGTCACGAATTTAATTTATTCTATAAAACCAATAATATTGAATTAGTATATTATGTTTTAACTTGATTTGATATAAATTTTTGAGAGAAATATAAATTATATATGACGTAATTGAAATATTTGTTGTTGCAGCCTGTTCCACAAGTGGGGTGACCATCATGACTTCTTACAGGTTAATCTAAAATCATTTGGATAGAAAAAAATTATTATTTTGATAGTTAATCCCGTGCCTGATCGAAGATTTTTTTCTTCTTCTTTGAGAATAAACAAAATGACGGCCACTGAAAATTTACTTTCCGATTTTCGAGGAAAAATGCAACAGTTAATTGTTAATAAAAAAAATAGAAGTTTTTGAAAAGAAAACAATCCTTCGATCAGGCACTGGATTAACTATTAAAATAATGATATTTTTTCATTTCAATAATTTTCGATTCATCTGTAAGAAGTTATAATGCAAAGCACCACTGATGGAACAGGATTCAATAAATATCGCGATAACTTCATATATAATTTATATATATATATATATATATATTTTTTGTTTTTTAAATTTGTGTGAAATCAAATTAAAACATAATATAATCATTTAATATTCTTGGTCGTATAAAATAAATTAAATTACTGAGAAAAAAAAATTATTTAAAATACTTGGTTTTTTCATACCTTTAACTGTCCAAAACCCCTTAACTTTCAATTGACATTTATTTATTAACTTTTTTTTTATTGCATTATTGGTTGGATTGTGTGGAGCAATTGAAATATTGCTCTACACAAATTGCAATAATATTTCCGTTCAATTGTGACAATGCCATCACGATCGTGAACTTGACGTGATTTCTTATAGCAATTCCGTTTCACTATTTATATATTATATATATATATGTATTGTATATCAGCAAAATAAAAAATAATGTCAAAGCTAATAGGCGGTATATGAAGACAATTTCCTGGTTACACAGTGAAAGACAAACTTATTTGTGATCACGAGTTTCAATCCCTGTTGCTCGTTTGCGCGGTGACCTCTTAAAGGTCAATGATCCTTATGCCAGTCGCAACAGATATATACACGACACTTTTAAATGCTTGGCCGCACATTTGACCAGCCGTAATAGAACCTTCTTTGTATATACAGGTATAGCATTACTGTATCCCCCACTGTAGCTTCATGGTGCTCATCAACAATATTTACAGATTAGATAAACGTTTATTTTCACTCCATGGGCGAAAAACGCGCGCGCCACGTTGTCAATGTTAAACGCGTGGTGGAATTACCTCGTGGGAAAACACAGTGTGACACACCAACAGACAGTACACAAGAAGAAGTTAAACTGGTACTTACTTAAATATATATATATATATATATTTATATTTTTTGTCTATTGGATTGAAAACTTGCGCCGACCTAAACCTCGACGTGAGATCGCGATTAAATTAATTCTGAAATATTCTACATTAGAAGTGTCTGATATATATTTATTATATTTATATATTCCACGCTTCATCTACGATCGTCTGTCATATAAGCAAATAAACAGATCTATATATATATATATATATATTGTACTCGTTGTTGTCGTTGCATGTTAGAAATTAATGATAAGAAAATATGTATAATTTATTTAAAATGGGATATTAATCTTGTGGGAATCGACACGAGAGAGTGAAACAATTTTACATATCCTCTATTTATTCTCGCACATGAAATAAAAGAACATTTAGTTAATATCCAATCATTATTGTTATTCTCAATGACAACAAAAGCGCAACATATATTTTATTGTGCTGAAAAAAAAAAATAAAAATAAAATAATGGAAATACCGAATGAAACAGATGAGAGAAAAAAAGTATCTGAGTGTTTAGATAAAGTTTGAAGATAACCTGGAATTGTTACACCTGATGTCTGAAGTTAAATGTAACAAGCAACATGTACATGTATATATATATATATATATGTGTGTGTGTATAGGACTGCATTGACCTCGAATACTCATGAATATACGAGTATAAAAGTAGCCGTAGAACGCACAAAGACAAGTCATATACACGCAATAATATATACTTTATATACAATATGTTGAGGCTCCTTTTGCAATGACGATGATCCTCGAGAGGCGTCTCTCTTGAAGGAGAAAGTGGATATGCTTTCTATATATGCGTATTATACTGCAAGCAATGGTAAACAGCAGCAACAGCAACTGCAGCAGCAGCAACAGAAGTTGAGAAGGCTCCTGGATTTGCACATTCATATAATGCTACGATCTGAGGTAGCAGTGGTTGGATAGATATACCCGGAAGACATCTTTTAGATGTTTATGATGTATTTGTGAATACTATATGAATAGCGTTAGGGTTAGATATATATATATATATATATATATGTATATGTGTGTATATGTTTCGATGTATATATGAACGATATCTAATAGTAACTGGAGAAGTTTGCGAGAGTACGCGCGAGAACACACTTATCTCACACAAGGATTCTAAATCACAGTTTAAGAATGTTCATTGACGTAGGATTATTTAGCTTTACAATTTGTACATGGTAAATGCAAGCGAATATATTTTATTATATTTATTTATATATTGTGTTAGATATGGGAGGATATATATTCGGTATGGGGGATTATATATATTATATATATGGGGGAAAAGTCGAAAAATATTCTCGTTACATTTCAATATTGTTCCAATTAATAAATCTGCAAAGTACTATTTCTACGTTTATCAATTGAATTTATTTGTACAATATTTTTAAATTATTATTGCTCTTATTTTTATTGTCATATATTAATTACGCATTATTGAATAATACATGTCGTAAGGATTAATCATTATATTTATGTTTCTCAACTAATATTAATCTCAATGCAAAAATGATATCATTAATAATAAAAAGAAAAAGAAGAAAAAAAAATTAAGGATGTTACACATATATGTTTGTGTTGAAAGTGTATAATATAAACTGCGCCATGATGTGGACAGTGTTGTTCCGGTTAACAGGGAAATTTGTCAGACGAATGAAGTAAGCCAATGGGAGCACATAATATATATATAAATACTCTGGGAAGGAGGATACAGTCGGTCGCATTTTGGTTGAGCGCGAAATTGCCAAGAGAGGATGTGGGTCGTGGTCTTGGGGAAAGGACAAATGAAAAGAACAAAAAAATATATATAAAAAAAAAAAAAAAGATGCTCACTGGACTACACTCTTGTCTCTCATAATTTCATTGTGCGGCGCAATCAGTTATAATTCCGCATGAATGATTTGTTTAAACACATTTTTTTACAACAAACAAAGAAAAATATATATAAATTCAATCAGTGAGTGCAAAATTGTAAAATGCAACTGGAATTGTGTGCAATAACTTTGTATATTGCATTTTATACTTTATTAAACTTTTTTTCATTGTTTGTATTTGGCCGTCTGTGTAAAATCATCCGCAGTGCAAACGTCAACGTTGAGACAATGGATTTGTCGCAGTCATCATCATGATTGTCATTTTATTTAAATGACATTTCCACAGTGCACACTGTTGCGGACATTATGATAAACTGTTGTGTGCATGTGTGTGTGTGTGTGAGCGTATCATGGAATCTTTGGTGCGTAAAATTGCTCGTCAACTACCGCAAGTTTATACCTGTATACATATATATTTTTTTTTTACCCTGTCTCTAACACACAACTGCGATGATTCGCATTCGCTTTTCTCATCTTCATCATCTTCATCATCTCATCTTCACTATTGATGCGTATATACTTTCTCAGAAGGCGACTTTACAGCGTGATATAATCGCAATATATTTTTTTCTTTCTCTCTACTTTGGATTCATCTTCGTTTGGACTCGTCTTCTTGTTTTTTGTTTGGATTTTGCGTGTGACTTACTGTGGCTAAATTGTTAATATAGAAAATTGGCTATACCTGCGAAGCACCATGAGAATTGTCGCAATTGTGTTTGAATAGCAACAGATTTATCGCAGAAAATGGCGGGGAAATAAAAATGATGGAAAATTTCCATGGATAACTGGACCTTTGTGTGTGTGGTTTTTTTTTTCTTCGTCCTCTTCTATTTTTGTTGTAATATGACAGACCTCTACTTAGATATAGTAATATGTGCTCTAAAGGTTTTCTCCATGAAATTATGACATTCATTACAATCTTTGAACCGAAATTTACTACGGTCATGTTTCCATCTTCTCTCGCACTTTTCTGCCAACTTAACAATTATATTAATGGTTAATATATAAATGTTCCTTATCGTTCGAGGAATGTATAGGTCAGTAGATACTTGTATATAGGTTCACGTGAACCTCCTTTATTTATTTAATAATTGATTTTTTATTCATACTTGTACGAAGAATATTTTTTGGGAATTTTTCTAAATTATTTTTCCTATTGTTCATTTGTTCAATCTATCTTTCTAATTATTTTTTTTTCGTTGTTTCTCACTTTGAATTCACAATGAAATGATGATAACAAACCAAAAGATAAAGTCCATGTCGATTGAACGATACCAAAACATTTTTTTACTTTCTATTAAACTTTTACATATTACATAAAGGATATTAGTATTTTTCTATTTATTTTTTGCAAATTTTCAGCTTTTAGTGTAGATAAAAATAATGAAATGCCGCATACCAATGAACCTCTTTATTTAATATTCCATCAACTGTTGTGATATTGAAAAAAAAAAAATTAACAAGAAATATTCACATCGAGTCAAATGAAATTTGCCACAAAATTTATTCATCGTGTATTTTCTTTTTTTTGTTTTTTTTCTCTCACGTTTCTTTTATTTTTTTTTTCATTTCACGTATTTCTTTTTGGACTTGAATACAAAAAATTTGAATAATGAGATGAAACAAAGGAGAAAAACATTAGAGAGATAGAGAGAGAGAAAAAGAGACAAATATATTTTATTTTAAATGAATGTTTGCGCACGGAATTCACGAAGTCGTGCGCACTAAACCAGCAAAGAACGATCGTCGCGAGCGTAGGTTTGCATTTCCTTGGTGAAATTCGAGGCAGCAGGCCACGATGCGATTTCTCGCCACTGTTGGAAGGTGCACCCGTTATGCACTTCCCATCGTATCACCATAGTAGATGCGCCCATATATATTAATTGGCCACAATATCAACCCAACACTTGTAATATTATACATGGTGCAACAAAATTACTGACATTCACATGAATAATCAATTTCCAAAGTGCATTTGAAATGATGAAATTCGCCAATTTAACCATTCATACTATATATTGTTATCAATAAACAATATTTTTGAAAAAGCAACTAATACAATTATTACAATTATATTATTTTTGTCCATTGTTGCAATATAAAATTGTTGTATAGCCAATTTTATTTGAAATTTATTAAGTATAAAAGTGCAAAGGATATTGCGCAAAACGATAATTAAATTTAAATTGCATTTGAGCAATGAAATAAATAGAAAACTTCCTTCGATGTTAAATAAGTATCATGATTTTAGTACACCTTGTATATAAATATATTTTTCTCTCTCACGCCTCACTACACTGATATTAATCTCGCTTTAGTTGCTGGCACTGACCCTGTTAATATCTTGTATCGCTCGACCTTTGTGGGTTGACTATCAGGGAGTGGAGAAAGAAGAGAAGTATGACGATGAGGGTCTTCAATATCCATTTGTTGGCGTTAAATTGCATGGACAACACGTCAATATATATATATATATATATTGATATAACTGTAATCTAACCAAGTGGGAAAGAAAAACAAGACTATCAACTTGATTGACCCTTCAACGCCATATTTTTATTCATGACATGAGGGACACATTATGACAATGTGTGTTTGATGAATCCACCATCCGAATTTAATGATTAATATTGACTGATATGTTGAACATGTCGGGCTGGCAAATAAATATTTATTGGAATATTTTTTTTATATGTGTGCAAGTTTATTATTTTATATTTATTGTGGTATTTTTGTTTGTTTATGTTGCAGGGGAAAGTATGCGACAGTGAGACGATGCAGGGAACGATCGAGTGGACGACAGTGGGCGGCCAAGTTTTTGAAAAAACGACGACGTGCTCAAGAGCTGAGAGCTGAAGCACTTCATGAGGTTGCTGTGCTTGATGCAACAACTCATTGTCCTCATCTCGTGTCACTGCATCAAGTTTTTGAAACCAACACTGAGATGGTTCTCGTTTTAGAATTGTGAGTATGAGAGACGTGTGTTGGTTGGTGTATATTTTTTTTTTTCGACGAGATGAGTACAATGTGTTTTTGAATGGGGGAAATTATTTTAATTTGTTTTCATTTTATAGTGAGAGACTTTGTATGATGAAATTAATGAACAATTCATTTTATTCAAACTTATATTCTATGTGCAAAATTACTTACAGATAGGATTTTACATTAAAAATTTTCCTTGTTTGAATTGGAATTTGAAGGATTGTTGAAGTTATATTGTTAGAGTAAATTATATTGTGTCACATTTTTCGTGGATATATTATAGTAAAAATTTATTATTTACCGTATTTATTTTGTGATTTTTGGAAAAATTTGTATATCCCAATTTGATTGTGAAAAAAATTAGATTTTCCAATGTACTTTAATGATTGTTTTTTTTTTGTTTTTCCGAATTGTTGATTCAATTTAAATATTCAAAGATGATTTTTTATCATTCACAAACACGACATTGATTGTAAATTATCACCAAAATATTTTACTTTACAATTATTACCATCATTTGACAGCTCCCACACATTTCAATAATTATCAAGCAGTTAATAATATTAATTTAATTGCAATTTGAAAATATTTAATTGAAAAAAATTAACTTTCATTGTATTGCTAGGATTATTTTGGTATTAAAATGTTTTGAAAATTTTCCAAAGGGCACCTGGTGGCGAATTGCAAATGGTGCTAGATAGGGACGAAGTGCCAGAGGAACGTCATGTTGTGAGACTGCTACGGCAAATTTTAGACGGCATTGCTTTTCTACATTCATTTAATGTTGCGCACCTCGATATCAAGGTAAGAATATAATTTTACAACAATAAATTCCGTGGCACTGCAACTTGCTCTGATGCAAGGAAAATTGAATTAATGGGTGTAAATATTTTCTTGGGTGTTCTTTTTTTTTTTTTTTCTCTCTTTCAATGCGTGGGTTTAATGAGGACGGCGTCAAGCGAAATACCGCAGTGGCGGCGTCGCGACGTCGTCGTCTTCGTAGTTATGTAAATAGAGGTAGTGCAGCAATTCTTGCATGCAGACTTTGCCAACATATCCAGATTAGTCGCAACAAACATTCACACATACGCACACACGACGTATCCTCTTTCACATTCTCAAAGTTCATTACTATCACTATCATCATCACCATCACCATCAGCGTCGTCGTCGTCGTGTGTGTTCGTTCCTTTTTCCAATGATGGTGCCAAGGAATTTTGTCTCATCAGCACATTTTAAAGATTCTTTATCACTCATTGAATAGAAATAATGTGACACGTTATAACGTAGCGGCACATTGAAAAGTATCAGTTTTAAATGCTAATTCCACTTCGTCCTTTTATTTTGCTGTATAAGCATTTTATTGTATACAAGATTTCACAAGATGATGACAAGTCAATTGATATAAAACGTGACACAATTGATCGTGAAAAAATGACAAACGAAAATAAATAGACAATGATATAAATAAATGAAAGGTATGAAAAAGAAGGAAAGAAAAAAAATAAAATAATGATGACAACTGATTAAAAGAATTGCAGATTACATTCGACCTCGGTGTTGCTTTATTTTTACACACACACACACACACAAATATATATATACAATATGTATCCGTTATATACTGGCAATATAATATGCGTGTTAAGACGTATGTCTATAAAAATGATATGTGGGCGAGCTGAACAGTCATCATGTATGTGACAGGGCTTAGCAATTTATGCAGATCGTTTTCATGTTGTATAATACACAACAATAAAAAAAAAAAAGTATCGACTATATTTGGCAAAGATTAATTGAAAGGCAGATGATATTAACAAATGTATTTATAATGCGTGTATATATTATTGTACTATTTATTTATTATTATTTGATGGACAACGCGAATGAATTGTGATGATGTTGATGGGCGTAAAGTATATATAAAAGTGTTTATCGATTATCGGGGCAATCGATTCGTGTGATTCAAGGCAAGCCGGTAATATAATGTATATAAATAATAATTTTATATTCACAAGCCGCAACATTTATGTTGAATATAATATATAGAGGTATATACAGTGCGCGCGCGTACCAATATTTATTTATATTTGCCTGTATATATATGCGCTTTATCACTTTAATAATAGAGTATATTACTGTTATGTCTCTTATACAATATCAATTATATTGGAATTTTGTAAATTACTGTTACAAGTATATACACGCGCACAAATGGTGCAAACAACCAGTGAAATAATCATATTTAGAAGTGACTTGTAATATTTATCAGCAATGAAGAGGGAACAGTTTGTTATATGTTTATATAATAGGAATTTTTTTTTTCTGTTTTTTATTTAAGGTTTTATAAATGATGAGTGTTATTCTTCAAAAATGAATATTCATCAGAGAAATAATTGGCCAATACTGATAATAAACAATTTTTATATTGTAAATGTGATTTTATTGAATTCTTATTAATTCAATTAATTGTTTGGAAATGTTTATGGTGATACACTAAATGCGAACCAAATAGAAGATATTTTTATCAAAAGAGATGTAAAATTTAGTGAGTTGAGTTAAAGATAGAAACATTGAAATAAATGTGTGAAATAATTGGTGACCAAATGTTTTCACGACAATTATTTATAGTAAACCTAATTGTTTATACTGGAGATATCGGTGAATTAATTTTGAACTGTGAACCTTCTCAAAGTGTCACAGTACATTGAACAAAAAAATTTATAACAGTCAAATAAATTGTTTTGGTATAATGGGGAATACAGAAAGACGTTACGTACGGGAATTATATGGATAAATATAGCGATGTCTTATATCTTTGTAAAATATATTTATTGTGCTCGGTAGAGATAAAGTCACAAGGTTATATATCTTTACATCAATTATACAACACAAACGCAAAAATTGACGGGGCTCTTTTTTTTCTTTTTTTTTTTTTTTTTTTTCATTATTTATTGCAATTAAAATTATATAAATTTTTGGGGAAAAACCTGAACTATATTTTAGTTACGATAACGAAAAAAATTTACCGTCTTGATAATAATTGTGGGTGAATGAATTTATATGTCGCTACTTTTCACTTTTACATTGACAAATACAACAAAAAAATAATATTAATAAAATGATTGCGCTTATAAATGACATGTCATTATTTCGATGGTATTTTTTTTTTTCATTCTGCACTAGATAAGATTGTTATTAAAGATAATTATTTATTACACATTATTCTATTTATAAATCATTACAAAATTTACACACCGTCATACAATATAGCATTCATTTGAAGTGTAATGCATTTAATTTGAACATAATTATACAAAAATATTTCAAGTATTTATCATTTATAGAAGTTTTAAATATAGCATCGACAATTAACGAATTCCTTGGCGTAGAATATAATAGTCGTTGTCGTAATATCACGATTTTAATGTGTATATTCAGTAGTGCCATTTTCTACAGTTGTTTAATCTATTCGGACTTGTACATTTGCACTTTTCATTTATGCAGCAATAAAAAGCAAAAGAAAAAAGAATTTGTTAAAATTGTATATGATTTGTGATATATGATTGAGAAAAATTGTTACATAAATTATTATTCTGAATTTATTGAAAAGTGATGGAAACAATTATTAGTATTAATGCAATTTTTTTTCTTTATAATATAAAATTTATTTTTAACAATATTGTGCGAATGAGATTTATTCAATAAATTTCACTTTTAGATTCATTATGGTTATTTATATTTTCACATTTACATCTTACAAGATAAATAATACAATTTATATTGATATAAAATTTATATTCATTGCAATTATTGGAGTTGGAATTTCGATTTATTATTTAAAACAATACCAAAATATCTTTGATATTGAGAAATAAATATCGCAAGTTATGGGCCAATAATAATTTTTGTGCTTTTCGATATTTCTAACAGTAATTGGTACGCGCACAATTGGACGCTATCTTTTAATGTAGATAGTGAAAAACGAAATATCCTCAGATATATCAAATCAAATGATTAACTTCGCTCGATAAATACAAAATGAATAACGAAAAAATATAAATTTACCAATATAAAAATTCACCGTGAGAAATTAAATTAAATTTTGAATGCAATTCTAAAAATAAAAGAAAAGAAAATAGAAACGAAAAAAAAACCCGAAAAAAAAAAAATGCTAGATGCATTCAATAAACGTCTCTTTCACACTCTCTGAACTTTCTCGTCTAGTGGAGATATGTGTCGCTAGTGAACAAATTTATAACTGGATGTGATTGGCAGTGGCGTTTTGCCATGTTCATATGACACTTTAATTCACCACACCTGTTATTATAACAAGATACAAACGACGAAATTATGCGTGGACTAGGTTAATTCCCGTCAAAATTGCCATATAGTGCAGTGCAACATTGCGTATGTTGCAATTATAATAATTGATCATAGTTACGGTAGACTGGTGTGTCTTTATCCTCCCCTTCATTGTAATAAATTATTCTGGACATCGCAGAAATGATATCGTATTTTCACATCATTATATATACGCATGTAGTGGCAATAAATATCAAAGTGTAATTGTTTATACAGGTGTGTTCAAATGACTAACTGGATTTTTTGTTCTTATATTTTTCTTTTTGCTGTTTTTTTGTTCCCCTCCCCCAACTACATCTGTGAAATGGAATTTAGCATGTAGAGATAATATTTATAGGTATTGATAGCTAACAAATAATAAAATTATTACCGCAATACTCGTGTGTCAAAGTCCAAAAAATTGTAGTTAAACTGTTTGATAGGATACGACATAACGAGGCCAACAAATTATCGCAAAATATCACTTGAGTCTCTGTGTACTCAAGGCATTCCAACGTGTCTCATGTTTATTCTTCTTTGTATAAGTGTATATATACACATGTGGATGCAATACATTGAAAAATGTACTTAAGTATCTTATCGATTCACTTATCGTGGAAAATAAAAGAATGGAGGAAAATTACGGATAATAAGAAAAAAAAATAGACATTTGATAAAGTGAAGTTTTTTTTCTTTCAACATCTTATCAGTATGTGATAGACAAAAAAGTGTATTGGTATCATCTTGAGTAATTACGAAATTGAATAATTGCGGCCAATCTGTAACTTTTTTATTTCTTTTTATTATTATTTTGTTTTTAATTGCTCTGACTTCATGACGAAGTGATAAAAATAAGTGTCGACGCAGGTAATGTTTTTATTGAGGAGTGAAGTAATCGGTTGAGTTTGTGATGGTGATGTAGTTTCTGGCCGATTGCGTTGTATTTTTTTTTGTTTGTTGTATCAATTAAAATGACTCGATATGTATCAAGTTCAATATAAAAACAATACGCATCACGCCAATGTGCTGCGCACTTACAATATAAATTGAGTTTTGTTGCTTTATATTAATTACAAGAAATGAAATTGTGAAAAAAAAAAAATAATTTTTATGAACAAATACGATTAGCTGTGACAACATTTTGTTGAACAAAAAAAAGTTGAGAGAAATTTTCCGTTAAAATTCAAATAAATTCAATATATAAGTAATAAAATTGTTTAAATATCCGAACATTATTGAAAAAACAAATCGAAATTGTGTTCATTTATGCAGTATTTCGTGTGAAAATTGGTTTTGGCTAAAAAATAAGCAGTTGAATAATTGAATCCACCAATGGACGTGACACCCAACATTTTAGTTTACAATACACTATTTTTCAGTAATAAATAAATTGTGTTCAATGAAATACTTGGCTACTATTCAAGTGTTTCTTCAATGTTGGACGAAATTTAAATTTAAAAATAAAAAATTGGACCCCTTCAAAAGCTACATTAATAAAAAAAAAACAAAATTCGTTGACTATAACTCATCAAGAAACATCAAAGTACCATGAAAAACCATTATATTGCAATATTACCTACCCCACGATCATCTCCCATGCAAAAAAGACCTTCATAAATACATTTATCACTAATCGTAATTTTTTTTTTCCATCACAAAATATCGATGTTTGTGTGCCATCTGCATAATGAGAGAAAGAGCTAATTTTAATATACACAATGATAAGAATATAGCAGCTGTGATGCCAAGAGATGCAGCAGTACACGTGGGTATTTCTAGTTTTCAGAAATGTCACTCAGGTTTTAAAAATAAAGAAACAGACGAGGGAGATATAGAGAGAGGGAGAGATAGAAAAAAAAGAGGTGCGCTCATTTACCTCTAAAATTTACAATTTTATAGCATGATAATTTTTTTTTTCTATTTGAATTTTGTATATGATAAAGGTGTGAATGAATTATTATCTATTGCACCGTATTCTCTCTCTTTCTTACTTATATCCCGGCTTTTATAACTCGAATTTCCCTATAACGCCAATAAAATTGATTCATTGACGTTCAATGACCGACTGTTGTATAGTCTTGTGCAACAGTATTTATTCATACGTATACAAGTACCAAGTTCATTTACCTCTCTCAATAAATATACCAAGATAGAGAGCAATATATAGCAATATATAGCAATATATACGTGTTTATGCACGTTAATAAACACACGTGATTTCCGATGTATTTATGTGTATATAATTATTCTTCCCTTTACCTTTATTTTCTACATTCTGCGTTATATGATTTACACACACACACGCACACAGCCACGTATATATATATATGTATATGTATATATATGTTTATATACACATACACATAGTGTATAATATAGTGTGGCCATCATCGTAAGTCTTTTCCTCCCCTTACTCTTTGCACCGGAAGTAACAATAAAATATACGATAGATCCTCATAAATAGATGTTCACATGTATGTTATTATTCTCGTTTAAATATTTTTGTATTTGACCATGAGTATATGGTGGTAATGCAATAATATTAATATAATTTTAATAACACAATTAAATTTTATCATTGAAAAAATTGATTAAATTTGGACGCGATTGTTTGAGGGATTTGCTATTGGAATTATTCATATTTCTAATTAATTAGTTGAAGTGAAATTGCAGCGAGAGGGATAATTCTATTATAAATATGCATTATATAAAAATCGTATGCAGTGGTAAATTAATATACATTGCAATTTCATAAGTTCGTTGATAATTACCGTGCATTTATAATTAAAAAAAATTTTTTATTCGTATGCTTGATGTGTTAATAATAAATTATTATCGAACATTACGGCATTTGTTTTATTTAGATGATGGCACACGCGCCCCTTTTACTGTATTATTTCTTTTCACCTTATGCATAAGTCACAAATGAAATATCAAAGTGCAAATAGCATTTAATCGAAGTAAAAAAAAAGCAAATAAAAAAAAATAAAATGAATTAAAAATTATAAAATCCAGTTCGCTTTTAGAACAATGAAATGAATTAGGGGCAGATGAGGACTTTACAAACTTAAATAAGCTCAATAATTTTGCTATTAACAGCAACACTACTAATTCTATTACACCTTTCACATATATAGGTAATTGTGAAGAATACATATATATATATATATATATGTATGCATATATACATTAATATAATTTCGAGGTCGTACGCGCGAAAGCGTAACGGAACGTGGCCTTTTGACCCATGAAAAATGTCAGAAATGAATTTTAATTTTAATCCTCCAATTTTCAATCTTCCATACATACCATACATATATTTATATTTTATTTATTTATTTATTATATATATATTATAAATTTATATAAATAAATAAATAAATAAATAATAATAAAACATATATATATATATATATTAATATATATTTTTAAAAGTAAAATAAATTTTTCATGGATAATAGTGAATATTAACATTTTCGCTTTCCCTTATTTATACTTGCGCGAGTGGGAATTAAATTTTTGCACTGCACACACACACACACACACACACTCGCATATATATTATAATCGTATATATGTTTGTATGAGTACAGAGAAATACTTTATCTAAGTAATGGGCCGACGAAGTAAATTATTGTAGGTGGATTTCCGATTGAAATGTTTAGCTTGAGTTTATATTCTCTTGGATTTATTTCATTCACTAGTCTATCTTTCTCTCGCGCTCTCTTCCTTTTCTCATCTGTTTGTATATATGTATGTATGTATGTGCCGTGTATCACACACTCACAATGAGAATTAAAAGGAGCAAAAGGTAGATATTTGCGTGGGGAGGGCGCTGCTGCACACTCCAACTACTGTCGACAAGCGTTTCGATTCGAAAGTTTCTCCTTTTTCCCTGAGGGCCACAAACGTTAACGCCTTCAGATATATATGAGTGCATGCAGCTCTGTTTCTCTCACCAATTCTCTCATTCTCGCACCCGTCACCACTACATTATATATATATATATATATATATATATATAATACATGACTAAAAACGATCGAAAACACTTGGGTTGCGCAGTACTAGCAATAAATAAACGAATGTCCTGCGGTTTTGTTAGTGCTTTTTATGTATACTCCCTCGCCGCCCTCTCTTGCACTCACTTTTTCTTTCTTTATATCTCCCTTTTCTCTCGTGGTTTTCACTTTTCAATTTATACTGACCGCAGAAAGAAACGGCATATATATATATATAATATTATACTTTTGTATAATATACAGGGTGTATCAACATGCAAAGATGATTGGTAATATCTTGTATTCAGTGTTCACTCGTGTCTTTTATTATTGCTGCAATAGTGTTTTCTAATGTGGAGTAAAAAATGCGGTTTTATAATTAACTTTGAAGTGGTATATGTAATGTATGTGATGGAGATTGGGGCAGAATGGTGTTGTCAATCAATTGCAATTCCTATCACAATAAATTTACAACTAATGCATTTGTTGAAAATGAAAAATTGTACTGCGGTAGTGTCCAAGTCACTGGTGGTAGTTTTTCAAATAGGGTCATAGTTATCGTGTCTGTTACATGGTTAATTGATTAATTTAATTATTTTATTCGGTGAAATTGTGCGACAATGATGAAAAAGAAATTAATAAAAAATTAATGATTCATTTTAATGTTAGGGATTAATGCGGTAATTTTAATTTTTCAACAAAACTCTATACAATATTTTATTAATGTTTATTTGATAGTTCGAATAGATTAATAAATAAATAATGCTATAATTTTTTTTTATTCACCGTTAACAATTAAATTATTTAAAATATAATACAGTATAAATTTTTTCGATGGTACACTATAGTATTGTTGTATTTCACAAATGATACAATTGGAATTGACATAGAAATGAAGAAAAAAAAAACAAGGTGCCATTGATACAGCTGTAACTTTTAACTCTGCATACTCGAAAAATAAAAAAATATATTATTTAAATATATGGATTGTGAAAAATATGATAAAATTACTACGTCAATTCCAATAATACAAGTTTCAATTCTATTATTCTTCCCACTGTATAATCAACAGTGTATACAATTTAATACACAATTTATCCATATCATTTGCACATGTAACAATAAAATCCTGTAAATTTGTATTTGAAATTCACCTCGTTCATTCATACACGTGTAGAGTTATAGCGGATAATTCATCTTTTCCTTATACGTATACTGACATCGCAAGCTCATTGCATTTACACTACTACATTTTAAATTCGTAGCATTTACTTATTTATATATGCAGCGATTTATATTTTCATTTTATTCTTAACATTTAATTATTTATTTAATTTTAATTTTCTCGCATTTATTCCGTTGCCCATGTCAATAGCAATAGAAATTTATATGTTACATGTTATATTTTTGTTACGAGGACAGCATCAGGGTTAGACTACTTTCACGCGTGTGCATTTATACATAAATATGTTGGACACATTGTGACGCGTTAGTACATAGCCTTTATATATATTCTTGGAATATACAATTTGCGTAAAGTATTTGACGTCGGTAATTATCCTATTTGACATGCTCTGGTTTTAACATTGAAACGCACAAACACAAGCAAAAAAAAAATAGATGCATATATATAATATACACATATAAACATTCTGTCCGTTTCTGTGTTTATATTTCTATGCTGTCAATGTTTATCCTCTATCGAATGAAAGAAAAAAGAAATAAAAAATAGAGGAAAAGAAAAAATTGCAATACAGTTTGGAATAAAAAATTATTCACCTCTATATTTCCAGAATGATATATAATATGAGAAATTGAATTTCAAGGACAGCCATCAGATTCAATTGCAACCCCCCCCCCCCCCCCCACCTTTTCTTTTTCTCCA
>CAJUYH010001194.1:0-51496 GCA_910591685.1 Galerucella tenella | reverse complement strand
TCTTTTGACATGTCCCGTCTCTCTGGTCATAGAACATGCCAGCCAGAGTAGCTTATGATTTATGTTACAGAATGCTCGCATTCCACGCGGGCGGCCCGGGCTCGAATCCCGGCCGGAGCATATGAACCGCTACTTCGTAAACGAGAGAGAGACTAAGGAGAGAGCACAAGCATGCAAGCAAGGCACATAACGAAGCAACGTAACATAACGTAGCGTAACGTACCGCGTAACGGTCAGATCTTTTGCGTCGCAACCCCTGGTCGCTCAAACATAACCTGACGTAAAGAACTAAAGTTCCAAAAATAAAGAATGAAGAATAATTGGTCGCAAGAGCATATCCCGAAAGAGCTAAGATTCATATGATTGGCACAACTAAAAAATTATTCACTGAAAGGAATTCTAAAATGATTCGGTTCAAATATGATGGAGATAAGTGCTGTAGATGGCGCGCATGTATGTTTTGAAGGTCGTGGCGTGAGTATGTGATAGCTGGGTCCCTTACGAACAATGTAACATAGTTTTCGTCGGAAGCGCATGCTTCAAACGCGTGCTAACGACCATTAGTGAACATCAAGTGCTGACCGCTGTCTCGCAACGTATTGCTATTCGTTTTTTAGTGTGGGAAGGCGTTAAAAACACGAAACTAGTGAGGAGAACTACCTAAAAAACCACAGACAAGTCATGGGAACATTATTACACTATCGGAAGCAAGGTGTCGTCTAAAGAGTGGAGGAAGAAGGAGGAAGTGGAACCAGTTAAAGTGAAGGGAACCAGGTCTGCGGGTAAGGTTATGTGTACGTTCCATCAATTATGCACACTACTCTAATCTTCTGGAAACACACGTTAAACTCGCTTATCGCTCGAAACTTGGGAACATTCCGGCACGATGTGCGATTCTTTTCCTGGATAACGCGTGCCCTCATACCGCGCGTCTCCCGCTGTATACAATATCGGAATTGAGGTACTAAATCACCCCCCTATAGTCCGGATTGATCAACCTACGACTATCACATGTTTGGAACACTGAAAGAAGCCCTCGGAGGTCAAAGATTCAACTCCGACGAGGAGGCAGAGGAGTTCGTGTGCACATTAATGTCCGAGTTGCCCAAAAAATTCTTCGGTACCGGCATCAAAAAGCTTCCGGAAAGGTGGAATTTTTCCGATCGTGAAGCAATTAGAATTGAACGAAAAAATAGTGCGAAATAATTAAATAGGAACTGAATGAAGAGTGTATGTATGTATGTGTGATTTTTGGGGCGACATTCACTGAGACCTAAAAGATCTATTGTGCCCCCTTACTTCTACTCAGTTTCTGAGGGGAGTCTCAGAAACTAGTAGTTCCTTTAGTCCTATTTCCCGGAGGAATTTCAGGATGTCTGCAGGCTTCAACTTAGGCAAATGTTCCTCTTCTATCTGGTAATCTCTCAGGTGCTGTGCTCTAGGATTCTGGAGTGCTGTGCAGTTGGAAAGTATGTGGATGGAGGTTTCTTCTTCCATTCCACAAAATCTGCATTCTTCTTCCTCCACTATTTTGAGCTTTTTTAGGTGCCCATACAGGCGACAATGTCCCGTTAGGATCCCTGTCAAAACTCTTAGCGCAGTTTTACTTTGACTTATGCATTCTTTTGATCTCAACAGGTTGTAGTCACCCAGAAGAGTATTTGATTGTATAAGCCCTACTAGATCTTTCCAATGATCAGATCTTCTCTTTTTCTCGGCTTTACTTATTTCTTCCAATATTACATTGGGGCTGATTCTGCAAAAGGGTTCGAGCCCCCAGAAAGGTATTTCAGTCCCCCTCTTTGCTAGTTCATCTGCTATTTCATTTCCTTCTATTCCAGTGTGTCCTGGAATCCATAGTAAGGGAATGAAGAGTGACTAGTATTAGTATAAATTTTGTTATTAGTTATATAATAATTATACTTAATATTTTCAGAGAGTATAATGAAGTCACAAATTTTTTAAACAGTATCATACACAAAGTATGCAATGGGTTTCTCCACTAAAACGTTATTCTTGGTTTTTGGTGCTAGTTATTTCCATTTCGTTCAATACGAATATTTATCGAAATTATACAGTACCTACTGCTACAAAAACTGAGATAACGGTAGAATCGCTTGTTTGATTATTTAAATGAAGTAATTTATTGTTTTCATTCACTAATGAAGGTGGAATTTAAACATGTAACTAATAAAATATACTATAGTTGAAATAATACCCTTCTTGGTGTGCGTCATAGATTGTTAATGTCTTTCTAACACATTACGTAGGAAGAAATGGAAAAAAAGGCAGGTCTGTGATTAATCCCAATCAAAATATCACAATAATGAACCGTTTAAATGTATTACCTACAAACGTTAACCCTAATCTTTGACTTAAAAAAATTTGATTGGTTGATGTTTAGATTACGCTCAAAATCAACCTATCAATCGAGAGTTAAAAATACTATAAAGGCGTTACTTTCGTAGCGGCAATAAGTCTTACGTCTTTTTCTACTGTCACACTGACAGCTCTTGACAGATCTGTACTTTGTTGTTTACGGTCAATTATTATTCATGAAAAGTGAATATTAATCTTATTGTTATATTTATTTAAATAATACAAAAATATGCATGAATACACGGAAAAACATCAGTATTTTGAAAGTTCTCAAGTATTTTCAGTCAGAAAAAGAAGCTGGTAATTATTAATTGCATAGCCTTTTCGAATTTGGCTAAATACAATCCTGATGATCTTATTTATCAAATTTAAGGTTAGCTATATGTCAAACTAGTGAATAAAATAAACGACATGCCGAAAACCCGGATATACGTCACAATCGATGTCGCACACCAAGAAGGGTATTATTTTAACTATACCTATAGATACTATTTAATATATTCTGCAAACAGAAAATCGAGGATAACCATCTTGCACTGCGGGACAAATAAATGTTACGAGCTCAGTGATTCAGAAGCCGGTCCTGTCGTGAACTATAAATTTTGGCGAATGCGCCCTTTCTAGAAGGATCCATAACAGTGATATTCTCGATTGTTCTGGAATATTCTAGTATATGCAGAGGTGGTAAATTCAAGAAGGTTCTAGAGTTGCGAAGGACTATATATATACGCGGATTTTGAGTGAGTCGAACAGTTTTCTAGTATTCAATGAGTTTCAGTATACAGTGAGTGAACAGATAGTAAATTGGTGAATATGAATAGTGCAATATTCAAGTATTGAAGATAAATTAGGAGAATTATTATACCGACTGTAGATAAATTAGTAGACATTAAGTAGTGTGTATATAAATTAGGTTTATTTTAGTGTGTAAAATAACAATCTGCACTGATAGTAGACAAGCCCTATTAGCCTTGAACAGACAACGTGTTATATCGAGGCTAGTACTACAGTGCCACCAAGACAGGAGTGAAGGTAATCGCATTGCCGATTTTTGAGCCAGGGAAGCGGCTGGACTGAAAATTTCAGGACCCAGTGACACCTACGGCCTAACGACTTCGACAATTGCGGAACTAGCCAAACGTTACACCCATGCTCAATCCCTTAAAAGATGGGATGGAGTCAAAGGATGCAGTCTTGCTAGGATCACCCTTGGCGACCCTGGGAAGCTGGCGCCGAAGAAATATTTGGCGATGACCAGGAAAAACCTACGTTTAACAGTAGGATTTTCGACTGGCCACTGTCAACTAAGGAAACACCTCCATACTATGAAGGTAGTGGACACACCTCTATATGCAGGATGTGTGAACAGGAAGATGAAACTGTCAGGCATGTCTTATGCGAGTGTCCGGAGTTATCGTTGATCAGAGAGTGTGTGTTCGGTGAGTCTTAGCCTACACCTGCCGATATAAAGGAGATGTCTCCTATTGACCTGTTCACCTTCCTGGGAAGGACAGGATGGACGATGACCTAGGAGAACAACTCCTCGGGAGGACAATGTACAATGGGTCACATGTGGCCTAAGTGCTGTGAGCCTACACTCACCCTCCCCACTCTACAGATACAGAGATAGTGTGTAACTGTTTCTTCAATAAACCAATAGTAATTAGCCATGGTGAGCATATAATCTTACTTCACGGTAAAAACTGTTAAAATAAATGAGAAGAACATTACATAAATAATGCATAATACGGTATTGAGAATTTTTAGGTTAGTTGCCAAAGTATTTATTCGGTTATCTTCAGCATTATATTTTGCAAGTTTCTTCCTTTAAAGAGCGTTTTTTGGACAGCCTGTAAACAATACGAAGTCGTTACATAACCCTAGCTTTAATTACTTTCATAACCTCAATTTCTCTTTTACACAAGATCAGTGCATTAACTAGTGAATGAACTTCTAATCCCACCTAGATTCCAGTTCACCAGCGACATTGTCTTGATAATACTATAAACTACAACTAAACGAATGTGAAGCCATTTAAAATCTCATTTAATCTAAGTACAATGGCATTTACGTTATATTATGTTCATTGAAACTAATATTTTCATTAAGATTATTTAGCTGTGACACGTTTTAATATTGAATCAAGACCATTTCTCATGTACCTCAATCCCAGACTGACAAACAAACATTCTGATTATCAAACATTATCATTTGTAAATGTAATTTCCAAGGGATTCTATTTTCCAATACTTTAGAAGGTTTTGTATAGTCTGTTCATACAAATAGTGAGGTGACTTAGATGGATTATTCAAGAGAGTCTCGAACAACCAATGAAATGATATTTTTTGTAGTTAGTCCAGTAACTGAAGACCTGAAAATAGGCAAACCTATCAATATATTTGTCCAATAATTTTTTTTGGCTTGATTAACTTGGAACCGACACCTCCAGCACTTGATCAAGAAAGCAGAGGTGGCCTTTATGGTTGCCAGACGCACTCACGGCACTAAATGGGGACTTAGACCCAGCATGGTACACTGGCTGTACAAAATGGTTGTCATTCCCAGGATCACATATGCATCTCTGGTATGGTGACCAAAGATTAGACAATCCTCTGCTGTGCTAAAACTAAGCAAGGTCCAAAGACTTGCATCATTGGCATTACAGGGGCAATGAGGACTACTCCTACAGCGGCGCTGGAGACAATGCTAGACCTTCCTCCGCTACATTGTGTGATAATGTGCGAAGTAAGGGCAGCACTAACCCGACTGGAAAAAGCATCGGACCATTACGTGGCACATGGGAGAAGACACACAGAGATAAGACATGTGGATGATGACATTTTCAAAATGCCAACAGACCACATGACCACCAAATATATCTTTCGCAAGAACTTCGAGATTGTCATCAAAGATCGAAAGGAGCTTAAGGAAGAGAACCCACTACTACTCAATAGAGCGAATAAACTGATCTGGTATACACACGGATCAAAAAATGAACTCGGCACCGGAGCGGGCATATACAACAAGACGAGCAAATATGAAGGGATCGTCTCGCTTGGCAAATACGCTTCTGTATTTCAAGCAGAGGTCTATGCAATACTTGCATGTGCAAGGGCTAATAATATGAGAGCCTACAACAACAGGCAGATCAGGATCTAGAGTGACAGTCAATCCGTCCTTGAAGCACTTCAGAGCTATAGGGTGACATCTCGGCTAGTATGGGTATGCGGCGAAGAACTTAGAAGACTGGCGACTCGGAACAGTGTAACACTGGAGTGGGTCCCAGGTCATAAAGGAATCGCAGGCAATGAAAAAGCTGACGAACTCGCAAGAGTAGGATCGTCAACTCTGATGAACGGACAAGAACCTGCTGTGGGCATCCCCAGATGTTTAAAGAAATCATGGTTAAAAGGGTGGTTGAAAGAACAATACAATAAACACTGGAAGAATACGACCAGGCAAATACATGAGAAGAAATTCATGAAAGAACCATCAGAAAAAGTAGCGAAAGAACTGCTCTCAATGAGCAGTAACAAACTACGCACCATAACGGGGCTACTTACGGGACACTTTCCACAAAGGAGCACCTAAACAAAATAGGGCTGTACAACGGAGACCTTACATGCAGAAGATGCAAAAAGGATACCGAAACAGCTCTGCATATACTATGCAACTGTGAGTCGCTGGACCACAGAAGGCAGAAACTGTATGGTAGACCCCCAATGACTCCAGAAGACTTCTACAACCAACCAGCAAATCACCTGTATGAGCTAATACAGGGAACGGAATGGCTGAATAGGTTGTAGTCAGAACGCTAGGAGTATCCACAATAAGCCCAGGAGGCTGAGGTGGTACCGGAGAAGTTACGGCTCCTTGGAAAAAAAATTAACAGTCTTTTCACAATGCATTTAAATAATTGTGCCTTCAATTGAGCCACTAGCTCTTCCCACTTTTTTATTAAATATTTGGGATCTAAAGTAGGGTTTATAGTATTGCGAAAAATGTAATCATTTTCCATGGATTGTAAGTATAACTCCAATAGTTTACGTACGTCATTCTTTTATTACAAATTTTCTTGTAAAAATATCAATTAGTATCAAGGTTTACCAGGTCGGTACACACACAGCTGTAAAATACTTTTCATGGTTTTGAGGTTAAAATCTTGACATTATAAACAGAAGTGAAGTTGAAACCTCTAAGGTGAAGATCTCTTACTATGACTCTTACAGATTTGGTTCCAGAATAGCAAATTTTACAAATCTGTAAAGGTTCAAGTACCAGATCCTATATCTTACAGATTCTGTAGCTTATAGGTAAGTTCACAGAATCCCAGCATGTTTGCCGTACCTGATTACTGGTAATGACCGTAACAACCTTCTCGCACTTAGATAACAAACATGTGCGTATCACAACCTAAAGTTTGAGTATTTCGTTTTTTTAAATCAAGTTGAAGCAATACTTGTGCCAAAAATTATTAATAAGTTAATTAAAGATATTATATTATGTATACATAGCCAAAATTAAAATAGATAACTAATGATCAAATACCTATTTTATTACCAGAACATCTAAGAATCAATCATGTAAAAGAATTAAGTATTGGTCATCGGAATCTATTGCGAGTGACGTCCCGCCCCGTACAAATAGTTTGTTATTTTATTCAACTTTAGGTTTATAACGAATACATCCTCACGATTTCGAAAATATACGTCGGAAGCTCTTGTTGGAAGTGACAACTGCATATAAAAAGAGTCTTTATTAGAACCAGAGTTAAAAATACATTTATAATAAACAAACGCCGTTTCGAACTTTATTACTGTTTATTCGCTCACTTAAATATTGATGCTAATGAGGTTTATGGGAAGAGTGAGTGCTAAAAATTTTTTTCAAGTGGCCAGTCATATTTCGTCTTAAGTATTATTTTCTTTTATTTAAATTAACAGTCTTAATCTAAAATCTATTTTCTCACCCATTCGTTTTTCCCAAGCTTCTTCCTGAACGGGCTCGTTTAATAAAATTTTTAAATCATTTTTAACTGTCGTAAAACAAAGTACTGAAGATAAAAATATGATTCTGAAAATTTCATGTCAATAGAATATGTCGTTCTCCTAATATAACCAATTAAACAAGCATACCGTAGCGGGGCGAAGACTATGACTGTGACGTCACCGCTTATGAAAGTTAATGTGCACAAACATTACGCTTCTGACTGTAACGTTCCTCGCGTAGAATTTATTTATTTTGAATTACTCGCAAAATTTTGTGTGATTAAAATAAAATGTGTGGACCTAATTTTAAAAAAGCAGACTCATCAAATCTTCCAGAAGTAGACTTCCTAATGATTATGGAGCTTTTTAATCAAAAACACGAGTTTATTAAATTATAATTTTATACTATGTGACACATCGTTTTTGGCTGTTTTCTGGCAAGAATGATTAAAAATGTCAATATTTTCATAAATACATGCTCTCTCAAATGATATACAGGGTGATTCAAGATGTTTTATTTTATTCCTGGTCTAGTGGACAAAGTTACGGAGATAACGCTATAGGTTACTCAGTAACAAATTGCAATTTTATTAACTGCAGACTGCCCAATTAATGGAGCTTCTCCAAATGCTATTTATGATGAATGTGTATTGGAAATTAAATCACCAATGTTGAAAAGAACAAGAAAAACTTATTTTGATGAAGCAGGTAATATTAGTTCCAAATTTTTAAATCAGATTCAAATGCACATGCACCTCATTGGTAAAAAAGCGATATTTGTTAGAGCTGATCCGGACTTTGAATCAAATAAAATAATTTCTTTTAAAACATAATATACGCCAGTTTTGTTGATGAGTTACTGAAAAATATTACCTGTTTTTTGGAAAAAAAAGCAGTACCTATTTAATAAAATTTAATTTGTGAAGAACTGATCCATTATTTTATTAAATAATTTTGAACATTAATAACACCACAAGCTATAAGAACAATATCACCTACGTATTTAAAAAAATTTAGATTAATACAAGCGTGTGGTTTACCACCCTCACCCTCTCAATATGGATTGACAACGTATATTATAAGGTAATTTATAACGAATCTTATTGAAGAAAAATAAAATTCTAAAAATACACGAACAAAGTATGTTAACTTATCAGTGATTGCTTTGAGTCTTTTTGTGCTTTTCTGCCATTGCTTCCGTTTTTTTGCATCCTTAAATAGAAATAAATATTTTGTTAGATGTTTTAATCGTAGTACTTTGTGGTCCCAAGAGCTGGTTCTGGGCCAACATATGCTGTTGCTGAACCTCTTCTATCGAGTTCATCAGCTTGTTAATTTCCATAAATACCGTTATTTCCCGACACCCACACTAGTCTTACTTTAATGTGGTCTGCTAGTTCATATAGTTCTTTCTGGCATTCTTCTACCAGTCTGGATGTAACCTTGCGGCTATTTAAAGCTGCAAGGGCTGCCTGGTTGTCAGTTAGTATGTTTATTCTGTGTAAGTCCTATGTTTGTTAATTTTGACACATTCTAGGATAGCATAAATATCTGCCTGAAATACACAGGTATGTTCTCCAAAGACTTGAAGTTTAGCCAGAATCATAAGGACATAAAAGTGTGGTGTTTTGAAAACAGTAATGTTTTCTGACTTCATAATAATAATTACTTTTTTGTCAATTTTTTTGAGCTTGCTAATTTTTGGTAAAACATTGAAAATTCAAAGCATAGTCTGCAACTCAGCAATTAAAAATAGGGAGACCGTAGCTACTGAATAATTAGGATATTAACACACCTCGACTGTCGCTACATACGTGTAGAAACTAATAGAGTCTGTAAGGGTAGTAAGAAAATAAAAAGGTATAAAACCACTCAGGTAAATGCACGTTTCCCATTCGAACGTGGACCGTTCAGCACTTAGCGTAACCGAGAGTCGTGACGAGCTGTACAAACCACCCTTGAAATTTAAAGGCGATAGGGACCAATTTATATCACTTTATTTTTGAATGTTTCATTCGACTTGAAAGTCTCGCGAGAAAATGCTGCGAAATACTGTGATGATAATTTTTGGAAGTGAAAAAAAATGAAGTAGCGAAGAGGGTAAATTAAAATATAAAAAGCGCGTATATTTTAAAATTTAAACGTGTTCGTGACAGGCGCTTTATTAGATTGGCGAAGTTTTAATGGAAGGATGAACTTTTCTAATTAAACGTTGGAAAAAAAAGGTTTGCGTTAAAAAAATTAAAAGAGAACAACTCATTTGCGTTGTTACAACTGCTGTTGTGAATAACGCAAAATTGCAATCGATTTTTCCATCACAACGTAGAGATAGATAGCACTAGTAGTAGTAGATATAGTGCGAGCAATTGATACCGATAAATCCTTCTGCTATTATTAAAGTGCTTTGAACAAATTTTGCCGGGCTGGAACTTCTAGTTTCTCACTAAACCCAATGTGTACGGAGTTCAAAAACACAATATCTATTAAAACGTACAAAAATACACAGAGTGTTGAGTGCTTTTCCGGTTAATCTGACCGTATTTTAACAACAAAGCCCATTAGATTAGGGATTACAATATCACAGCTCATTCAATAACGCGGGACTGCTATGTCAATCCCGCGCAGGATCACGCAGGATACCGCATCTCTGAAATTATGTTATAAAATTAAATTGAAACTACAGATTTTTGGTTAAAAATCAACTTTTATTTAACATTTCTTACACGAAGCAACAGAAATTATTTATTTTCTAAATTAGGTTCTTAGGTTCATCTTAAATGTTTAATACTCGGTTTAATAGCTCTCTTCAATTTTACCCTCACTCCTGATAACAGTTTTATATTTTTATTTCAGTCTTTTCCATAAAATGACCCATAATCGAATCACAACTTTCTCTTAGATGCTATTATGTACTATGGTATCAATCTATGGTCTTTTGGAAATACGCTCTTAAGAAGATATTCCATAGGCGAACGTCAGATACTCTCCTCTAATATCATCGTCATTTATTTCTTCAAAATTTTCTCAAAATCCTTTTTCTTGTAGTCTGACTTTCTCTTAAATATTTCATGTTTTTGTTGAAGCCGGCAACATTGCGCTTTGATACTCGCGACTTACGCAAATTTTTAATTTGCTGAATCCGCCGATCCGTACTTTGAAAAAATAAATCAGCTGGATCCCGCGGGAATGCTTGATCCCGTTTTGCGGGATTGCAATCCCTACATCAGATACGTTAACTTTGTTCTTTTCTGCGAAATTTCATAAATGTCATTTTTCGTTTTCCTCCATGCAGAACTTTCAATGTAAAATAACTTTTTTTGTGAAATTAATGACAAAATTAGTAGTTTACCTAACTAGTGCGGAAGTGATACTTTTCCGCACGCTATTGCAGATGGCCGAACGACGCTTTAGCGAATTCGGCCAGCAATCGCGTGCAGGTATATTATTGGGTACACTATTTTTTCTACTAGCATGCTGAAAAAAACCCAAAAGTTAACATAAAGGAACATTTCTTATTAAATACATACTATTATTGGACATTCATTTGATGAGGCTTATACCAGGGTCATTAAAAAATCATAGAAAAATAAGTTTTTCTTAATTGAAAATCATAGCAGAATTATAATAAATTTATTAATTTTTTAGTCATTTGGAAAGCTACAGTCATACAAATATATATCTTAAATATTCAAAGGTCAGTATACTCCCCATAAAATTGACAAATTTACTTTCCCGCACTAGTGCGGAAAAGTGGACTTTTTCGCACGCTAGTAGTAGAAAATAGTTATTTATGTATTAGGAGCGAAAAATGATACATTATTGCTTGAGGTGGAGCGCGGTAATTACTCGAAAGCAATAATGTCACGTTTTTGCTCGTGATACATACAACATTTTTTCTGCAATCACTTAATTGTAACTATTAAAAACAAATATAAAATGATTGTAGAAAAATATTATTTGTATGCTACTTACTTAAGTGGGACACATTGTATAAGGTTGAAATATATGTTGAACAATTTTATTGATTGTAATGAAGAAAATAGCAATAAAACCGTTGAATTTAAGGCGGGGCAAATAAATAAACCAATATAGGTAAACATAGTAGTAAATAAATTTCTAATATAAGTACGCATGTTGTAACGGAATCTTCATTTCAAAATATCCAATTAAAATGAAACTTTGCAAAATAATTAATGGCCTACGATACAATAATTTTAAAAGTTACTCCGGACCTATGTAGGGTAATATTTTGACATAAAATTTAGTACCTATATTTCATACTTCGATCATTGAACAGATTATACTAACAACATAGTTTGTTTACAACCAATATCTAAATCGATTCTCTCATTTCGAAACAAGGATAGCAATATACATAGGGAAGGTAACTGATTCCAATTCAGTGCCGTGTTGTTTGAGGATTTGAATTTAATAGAAATATATCTTAGAATTATTTATTACCCGAGGAATTAATTTTGGTTGTCGTTGATATTGAATTATAAACAATGTTACACATTGCTTATTCACTATAGATAATATAAATGTCTTTTAATGTTAGAATAGATAAATGGTATTCATATATCAAATGATGCGACACTGGTAATTTCAGAGTTTAATAGTTATTTACCTAATTAGTGGGATATGGACATTATTAACGCACGCATGTGAATTTTGCAAAAAAAAAAAGAATTTCAATCCAACGTATTTTTAATAATATTGACTGCAAACATCATAAGGTACTGTTACGCGAGCTGCTGCATTAATGTGCTCAATTAGTGCCCCCAGTGAAATTCCCATATGAGACGACTATGGCTCCTCCGCCTTATTTTCAAGAATGATCTGGAAAACGTAACATCTAGAAAAACCAAAACTTCGAGTTCTAGAGGTTTCTAGAAAAACATACGTGCGAGTATAAATAGGCGACGAGCATCGCAGCGGAGTTAGTCAGTCAGTTAGTGTTGATACTGAAAGAAAGCAATCGCGCCTCGATAAAGTGACTCTCATATAAATTATAGTTAGTGTGTGTTTAGTGTGATATATAAATTATTAAATAAGGACTGTATTTGAATATAAATCTGTACATATAAATTAATTGTAAATATAAATTAGAATAAACGTTACATTGGTGTCAGAAGTGGGATTGAAAAATAAATATACAGGAAGATGGCGAAGAAACTTTGTGAATTAAAAGTTTCAGAGCTTCGAAGGGAGTTGGAGGATTACGAATTGGACACAAGTGGGGCCAAGTCAGCGTTAGTGGAACGACTGAAAAATGCTATGATTAGCAATGGATTGGACCCGGAAACGTTTGAATTCACCGACGAAGCGTCCGCCTCTATAACCTCGACGATAGAGAAAAAAATGTCTTCGATAGAAAATAAAATGTCATCCATGGAAAATAAAATTTCGACGGAAATGGAAAATAAAATGTCTTCGATGGAAAACAAAATGTCTGATATAAAAAACGAAAATTCGTCCATGGAAAGTAAACTTTCGGCGGACATAGAAAATAAAATGTCGGACATGGAAAATAAAATTTCTGCCGTGGAAGAAAAGATTAAAAGAATGGGACAAGAAATGGAACAAAAAATCAAAGAAATCGAAAGGAAGACTAGTCATCACCCGGATATTACAACTAGGCAAGCCCCGAACAACGACGAACTGGCAGAGAAAGTAGAGTTGAGACCGAAAAGGGAAAACGATATTAACAGTCGAGTGAAACTGCCAACATTCGATGGTAAAACGTCATGGCCGAACTATCTTAAGCAATTCGAGGCGGCATCAAAGGCGAACAACTGGAGTGAGAAAGAAAAGGCGTTGAATTTAACTCTTGCCCTTAGAGGAGACGCCATGGATATCCTTCAGACCATTCCAGTGGAAGAGACCGAAGATTTTGAACAACTCAAAAAGCGATTGAACATGAGATATGGCCTGGAACACTTGGAGCATCTGTACCAGTCGCAGCTGAAAAACCGCAAACAAAAACGCGACGAAACTTTGCAGGAATTCGAAGCAGACATTGCGAGGTTGGTGCGGTTTGCCTATCCATCGGCACCGGAGAATGTCATGGAATGTTTAGGGGTACAGACATTCATCGACGGAGTTCGTGACCATGAAATGCAGAGAACTCTACGCTTGGCTCGGCATAAGACACTGGTTGACGTACTCTCTGCAGCCTTGGAGTACGAAGCAGCTACACAGGCTTCCGGAGTATACGGCAAGGTGAGGACTGTATCAGACGAAGAAGTGGAGAACAAGCTTGACCAGCTTGTCAACATGATGAAAAGCATCTCAAATAGAAAATCGAAAGCTGTGAGAAGCTGGAATTGTGGAGAAATGGGACATGTACGCAGTTCGTGCAAGCGACCGAGAACTGCTACAAACAGAAGACCATGCCCAGCAGAGTGCTCTCACTGCACCAAAACAGAAGCTAAGAAAGCTGCCATTCGAAGAACCACGGTGACCAGCGACGAATGGACACCGGAAAAGTTGGAAGAAGAACAAGAGAACGATCCCGACTTGAAGAAAATCCGACATTGGAAAATGGAAAACTGTCGACCTACTTGGCAGGAGATTTCAAGGTACTCGGCAACGATGAAATCGTATTGGGCCCAGTGGGACTCGCTGGTTCTGGAAAACGGTTTGCTACAGCGAGTAATCGAGAACGATGAAGGTTCCGAAAGTAGAAGACAGTTGGTGATTCCAAGAACAAGGGTAGCAGCAGTACTGCGGAAATTACACGACAGTCCGTCAGGAGGACATCTAGGTGTGAAGAAGACCCTCCAGAAAGTGCGAGAACGGTTTTATTGGATGCACAGTTCCGAAGATGTGAAGGACTGGTGTAAGAAGTGCACTACCTGTGCTACGACCAATGGACCACAAGGAAGAAGAAAGGCTCCTATGAAGCAATACAATGTCGGAAGCCCTTTTGAACGCATTGCCCTGGACATTGCCGGACCGTTTCCACCGACAGCAAATGGCAGCAGGTACATTTTGGTGGTGATGGATTATTTCACAAAATGGGTTGAAGCGTATGCCATTCCAAACCAAGAAGCCGCAACTGTTGCCGACGTGCTTTTGAATGAGTTCATTTGCCGATATGGAGTGCCCCTGGAAATACACAGCGACCAGGGCAGAAACTTCGAAAGCCAGCTGTTCCAGGATGTTTGTGAGAAGCTCGGCATGAAGAAAACGAGAACTACTGCTTTGCATCCACAGTCGGACGGAATGGTAGAGCGAATGAACAGAACTCTTGGCAAATACCTGTCTAAAGGAGTATCTAACCATCAGCGAGATTGGGACCAATATCTCTCGCTATTTGCGATGGCCTACAGATCCGCCATCAATGAGTCTACCGGCCAAACACCAGCAAAAGTTCTGTTCGGACGCGAAATGAGATTACCCTGCGACCTTGAATTTGGATACCGACCCGGAGAAGACATAGCTGGTGAAGATTACGTGACCCAGCTGAGAAAAAGAATGGACGACGTACACGAGCTGGTTCGATCGAATCTCCAGATCGCTAGCGATAGGATGAAGAAAAGGTACGATACGCAAGCTACAGAAGGAGGTTTCCACGAAGGAGACAAAGTCTGGCTGCATAACCCAAGAAGACAAAAGGGTTTTTCTCCAAAGTTGCAGAAAGCTTGGGACGGTCCGTACCTCGTGAAGAAACGAATCAACGATGTCATCTATCGTATCAGCAAGATCCCAAACGGAAAGCCAAAGGTGGTACACCGTAACCGATTAGCGCCATTCGAGGGTGACCACGATGAAGAAGTAAACCAGCTTCAGGAAGTAGCCGATCCTGCTTTTGGAGAGTTCATGGGTGCTTATGGTGGTACCGGAAAAGCAAGATTGTAGGCATTTAGATTGGCGAATAATCCGTAACATGGTAGAAGTAATCTTCCGAGACACCGAAGTGCAGGTACTAGTCTGCGGCCGAGCACGGGAGACACAGCCAACAGAGAAGACGGTCGCATGTTACTTCCATGCAACTGGAAAATGTAACAAGGGAACCAGTTGCCGATACAGTCATCTCGTTTCAGTTTCCTAGTTAGTTCCAGGAGGAACTGTCTCTTAAGGAGGGGGCAATGTTACGCGAGCTACTGCATTAATGTGCTCAATTAGTGCCCCCAGTGAAATTCCCATATGAGTCGACTATGGCTCCTCCGCCGTATTTTCAAGAATGATCTGGAAAACGTAACATCTAGAAAAACCCGGCGCATCCACCAAAACTTCGAGTTCTAGAGGTTTCTAGAAAAACATACGTGCGAGTATAAATAGGCGACGAGCATCGCAGCGGAGTTAGTCAGTCAGTTAGTGTTGATACTGAAAGAAAGCAATCGCGCCTCGATAAAGTGACTCTCATATAAATTATAGTTAGTGTGTGTTTAGTGTGATATATAAATTATTAAATAAGGACTGTATTTGAATATAAATCTGTACATATAAATTAATTGTAAATATAAATTAGAATAAACGTTACAGTACTATGTGACCATAGCAGCAAAGACAAACAAGGCTGTGGAAATAAAATAAGTTAGTTATGTCATCAAATTTTCAAAGTGGAATGAACGGAAATTGAAAATGCAGCTTCCAGTGTTATTTGCAAAAAACAGCTGTCAAAAAACGTAAACACTTCATGTAAACGGTTTTGTCACATTTACTGACAAATGCAGAATTACATAAACCTTCAAATTTTCATCCTGTTTATAAATATAATAAAATTTTGTATATTGTCAAATATTCAATGAATAGCTTTTTACACATTCACTTCAACCACATAATAGGTAAGTATCATAAGAGGAACCACAAAAATTTTGGATGATTTCTACATTTAAATAATGCGACATGGCAACATCTGTGGAATGAAGCAAAATAAATAAATAAACTTTGACATTGTTTGTATTGGCATGGGATAATACGTCTGTTTACTCTTCTAGTATGTTCATTGTTCGGAGATTTTATATACATAATTAGGTGACTTTTAAATTTACAAAAAATGGGTTGGATCTAATGAGGTCAAAGTCGACTTTGACAGAATAAATTTCATCTCCAGTGGCAACTGAAATTAATTTTTTTTCCCTTAAAGCTTCAAGCGAA
The DNA here is from genome assembly GCA_910591685.1 of Galerucella tenella. NCBI lineage: Eukaryota > Metazoa > Arthropoda > Insecta > Coleoptera > Chrysomelidae > Galerucella > Galerucella tenella. The sequence continues at coordinate 35,024 of CAJUYH010001194.1, read as the reverse complement.
ATGATCAAATTAATTGAATTACTTTGTTCTAAGGATTTGCTTCGTTGTTAAATCAAAATGGCCGAAGTAATTGTATCGGTAAGTGCAAAACAAAATAAAGGAAACCACTTAAATTTATATATGTACTAAGGTATGTGAGCAATAAAAAAAATTCCACCATTTGAATTGCTCTTTTCCAGTAGCATATTTTTCGTAAGTAATATCATAAGGGCATTCAATTTTTCCGAAAAAAATCGAAAAAACACTGCTAACAAGAAGCAAGAGTGCTGGTGGCAACAAAAATCCGAGTCGAAGATTAGGATTTTTGTACCTGTACGTATGCATTTTGTTGAAAAAATATTACTTTGCATTGTTTTTCAGCTTACAAAACATACTACCTATTATATTTGCGTACATAATAAATATGTAGATATTAATTTGAAAACCTAAAAACAGCTAGTTTACTCAATTACCTGTTACTATAAATTTTATTTATGGTGCTATTGAATATAAATTGCAATTTTGGTATGGTACATTCAATAGCCTTTTTGGAGTACGTCATCGCTTGTGACGTATATACGGGTTTTAGCTAACCTTAAATTTGATAAATAAAATCATCAGGAGCGTATTCAGCCAAATTCGAAAAGATTATGAAATTACTAATTATCAGCATCTATTTCTAACTGAAAATACTTCAGAACTATCAAAATTCTGATGTTTTTCCGTGTAACTAGGCATGCAGAATTCCGTGCTGTTTCCATATTGACGTATGGTTTTTAACGGTATTGTAAAATCTTATTGTTACTCGGCGGCCAGAGGAAGCTTATTAGCTGAAATAAGGTGCACAGGATCAGCATGGTGAGATAGATGAAGAGGTTATATCTAGTGTTGTCACGAGACGAGATGAGATAAGATGGGTCTGTCGTGTCGTCGAAATTGTGTGCAATATATGTCAAATTTGACAGAACCCAACCTAAGTGCGTGAAAACTCTGCTTGGAACTTACTACAGGGAGGCCCATTGGTGCAACAGACGTCAATAAAGATAGCGGAAAACTGTTGACGAAGATTATTAAGGGTTAAAAGGTGAATTTTAAAAATTATTTTTGTTTATCCATGGTGCTCCATAAAATCAGCAAGGTGAGGAATTTACATATTTTTGAATTTTCTAATTTTACATAAAATTATAATTATAGTTATTTCCGATTAAATGCATTATTATTTTATTGTTAATAGCTCCCAAGATATTGACTTCTGAAAAATTACATTTTTGAGTTTTGACAGCTCTAACAGTAAGCCCCACTCGTCTCTATCTTATAATTTTATAATATTCATAGTTTTTTGGGCTCCACAGAAACATTTTAATTGTGCTAATTCCAAAACTGTATGTCTGTCACTTAATCAGCAAATTTGAAAAATATAAATTTTTTTGGGGCACCCTTCCTGTATTTTTGCAAAGAATAATGGGCTTATTTACATATTTTTTTTATTTTAATATTGGGAAGAGCACATCACTTTGAGGCTCTGAGCAAAAAATTAGACGTCAGCGAGACTCCTAAGTCGCCTAAAAAAAGTTATAAATATTAAACACCGCTCCTCTCCGAATTTCAGGCGTGACGTCATCCCATATGAAATCTCTCGTTGAGAGAGCGGATACCGCGCCGATCGGTTCTCGGATAGATGACTACTTAGCTAGTAACAGTATTTTGCTAGCTTATATGCTTATTATTTATTATACGTTTTAGCAAACTCTAAACAGTGTTATGTTTGTGAAATGAGAACATTTAGGAATAATTTAAACTATTCGACACAATGGACCAGAACCAGAGTAAAAAAAGCTATAAATATTGTGCGGTTCCAGAATGTAAAAGTACTACGATTAAAACATCTAACAAAACATTTATTTCCATTGATAAGGATGCAAAAAAACGGAAGCAATGGCAGAAAAGCATGAAAAGACTCAAAGCAATCACTGATAAGTCAACATACTTTGTTTGTGTATTTTTGGGATTGCATTTTTCTTCAATAAGAATCGTTATAAATTACCTTATAATATACGTTGTGAATCCATATTGAGAGGGTTTTTGAAAACCACACGCTTGTATTAATCTAATTTTTTTTAAATACGTAGATGATATTGTTCTTATAGCTTGTGGTGTTATTAATGTTCAAAATTATTGAATAAAATAATGAATCAGCTCTTCACGAATGAAATTTTATTAAATAGTTACTGCTTTTTTTTTCCAAAAAACAGGAAATCTTTTTCAGTAGATCATCAACAAAACTGGCGTATATTATATTTTAAAAGAAATTATTTTATTTGATTCAAAGTCCGGATCAGCTCTAACAAATATCGCTTTTTTTACCAGTGAGGTGCATGTGCATTTGAATCTGATGTAAACATTTGGAACTAATATTACCTGCTTCATCAAAATAAGTTTTTCTTGTTCTTTTCAACATTGGTGATTTAATTTCAACTACAGATTCATCATAAATAGCATTTGGAGAAGCTCCTTTAATTGGGCAGTCTGCAGTTAATAAAATTGCAATTTGTTACTGAGTAACCTATAGCGTTATCTCCTTAACTTTGTCCACCAGACCAGGAATAAAATAAAACATCTGGAATCACCCTGTATATCATTTGAGAGAGCATGTATTGACATTTTTAATCATTCTTGCCAGAAAACAGCCAAAAACGATGTGTCACATAGTATAAAATTATAATTTAATAAACTCGTGTAAATTCTACGCGAGGCACGTTACAGTCAGAAGCGTAATGTTTGTGCACATTAACTTTCATAAGCGGTGACGTCATAGTCTTCGCCCCGCTACGGTAGGCTTGTTTAATTGGTTATATTAGGAGAACGACATATTCTATTGACATGAAATTTTCAGAATCATATTTTTATCCTTAGTACTTTGTTTTACGACAGTTAAACATGATTTAAAAATTTTAGTAAACGAGCCCGTTCAGGAAGATTTCAAAAATCTCAAAAAAGTAACTTTTTTTGCTCGAGGTAGATCGATATTGACGAGAATTTCCTGACGAGAGAGAGTGATGATGCGCGATCCCCTTTCCAGACTTCATGGCGTGAATGTTTCAATAATTTGGTGCATCAATAGATCGGTCTCCTCTCCGATGATGATTGCCAAAAAGCTCTGCACCACTCAAATGTCGATAATAATTTTTTTTTATACATTCTATTAACTGTAATCCCTAGTTGAGCGCTAATAACCATAAGGGTTGATGCGCATTTAAATTGAAAAAATAAAAAAGCACGTCACTGGTACCAAAGGTCAACGTTCTTCCTAATATAAAATACGGAAATGCAAATTTACCGTATCGACTCAGTCGATTCAAGAGGAAACGTCAAGACCACTTCAGTTAAAATTCTGCATATCATAGACGTACAACAGATCCTCATAGATCCTCTTTAAATACGTCGGGTCTATTCGATGTGAATTATAATGAGAATTACTGTCAAAAACAGTTTTAATCCTGATAATTTAACGGCTTTCTTGGCGGATTATGTAAAAATAACGTCACATAAATGTGAAAAGGCAGAGAAAAGCAGTGAAAAAAGAGGAAATATGGATAACGTTATCAAAAATTTCCTTTATTAAATTATGATCAAATTTATTCACAAATATATAGTGGTGCTTGTCTACTATTATGTTCATAAGTCATTTTATGTTGAGATTTCAAGAATTGGACCATACTCTATGTTAAGGTGCAGGACATTGTTAAGCCATCAACGTAGTTAACAGTGGCGTGCTTCTCTTGTTGTGTAGGGCTTCTTCAAAATAAACTGCAACAGTTGGTGATGGATCATTACTTCATTCCCGTATCTATGGAAATCACAGCTACCTCTTTGATATAAATATCAAGGCAGGTGAGATTAAAAATTACCTCTATAGTACTAGTGGTAACTTTCTAAGAATGTTATAGTCGTATATGCTGTAAACTTTGGAGCCTGCCTGCCCATAAGCCGCAGTAAATATCCTGACCTCGTTGAGGCACTCTCGAGTACGAAAATCTATTGCTATAGTTCCGCTTCAAATATTGTTAGAGCTGTTAATTCCGTGGGCATCTTCATCAATTTAGTATCTCAAGATATCCTCTATATCTACGTAAGGACTTCTTTCTGTAAAATGCTTATCTTGATACAATCATAATTAACCTGCTTCCTCTTAAGATTCTAAAATAATTCATCAGAGGACGCACTAGTCGGGGTACATATGATTTAACTTTCTATTTGACAGTAACGTTAAACGTACATAATAAAAATGGATGATGTACCTGGAGCAAAATTAAAATTTGTACAAGTTAAAAATCATCTTGTTCGGGATTTAAAACTATAGCTTAAATGCCATGATTTGCCTATTTTGGATTATAAAAATACTCTTGTAGAAACGTTAGTTATTATCCACTATAATGTTTGGTTGATTACAGTTGTCATATTTAAGTAGAGCGTGTTAACAATAGATGTCAAGAGAAAAGTATCATACTGTAATGTTTTTCTTTTTTATTTAAACAGTTTTTTAAAGTGGGGTAAAATTATACACTCACTATGGCTAATTACTATTGATTTATTAAATAAACACTTACACACTACAATAAACTTAAATTACATACACACTACTTAATGTCTACTAATTTATCTATACTCGGTATAATAATTGTCCTAATTTATCTTTAACACTATTTATATTCACTATCTGTTCACTCACTGTATACTGAAACTGTTTACCGATTTACTGTATTCTGAACAACTCTTCGACTCACTCAAAACCCGCGTATATATAGTTCTTCGCAACTCTAGAACCTTCTTGAATTTACCACTTTCTATGTAATGCCAAGCTTTCAGAACAATCAGGAATAGAAAGAAGCCTCTGGAAAGGGTCGCATTCGCCAAAATTTATACGACCGGCTTCTGAATCACTGAATTCGTAACAAATTACAAATTTGAAAATTACTTTTTAAAGTTAGACCGTTCACCAAGAACAAACATCTACTTCTCGGGCTGTGTGCTCCGACAGACAAATCCATAAGGTTTTATAATGGTATGATACATTTATCTTGACGTCTATTGATAATATTTTAATATTCGATGTGAATCTCCTTCTTAAATCTCTAAAAATCCAGAACAATCTTCAAAGAAACCATGCTAATTACCTGACAAGATTGTACCAAGAAAAGCATTATAAATAAAATAGACTTTGCGCAGATATAGCGATTGCTAGACCTTCCTCAGCTACATCTATAGGTGTAAACATATTATTATGACGATTTTAAATGATGTTTTTGAGTTTCAGACAAAAATTGTTGAGCAATTGCATAATTTAAACGTAGTATGACACAAATAAAGAGTTTTTTTATATATTTTTATTTATTTGAAGTACTTCACAAATAAGGAAAGATGTCGTATTATAATTGAGATTGACATAATATACGGTAAGCGTTAGCATAAACAGTACCGAAACGCACTATGATGTTGACGTAATATGTTATATTTAACTTAAATGTCGTTTGTTAACATATTAACGTTGTGTTGCATTTATTTTTTTTGAAAATGTTGACGTGAGATCCAAAAGAACTAGCTAAAACATTTCTGTCTTTATATTGAAAGAAAATATTCCTATTTTGGAAGCCAAACTTCATAAAGTGATATAAAATGTGATATCAAAAATTATACAAGTATAGCTGTCACAAACGGTATAGTATTTGCGGCTCTCCTTTCAGAGTGAATCCCTCTCGCATTTAAAAGAAGGAAACTTTGTGGGCGTGACGTTTGTGTCACTAAGCAGAGAGCAGTCTAATCATAAAAAATACACCACCTCACAAAGAAGGGTATCTAAAACTAATGAAGATCTAACTGTAGGGATTATTCCCAGGCGCAGTGATTCAGGACAATAACTATTGCCTTCTTTCTTGCTGAAGATAATGAATAAACTAATTGATAGGCATGTTAGGCAAAACTTTCTCATTAAAAGGCCACTATACTACAACACTCCTCTGAATCAGGTTAATCCTGGGAAAAAGCAATACATGAAGTAACTGCTGCAAGCCGTGGATCAGACGACACCACGTGCAGGTGGATGAAAAACGTGTTTTTCTAGCAGGGCAGCAACGACAACCTGATTTGGAGATTCCATAGAGATATCGATAATAAAGGAATTCCTACAGGGAGAAGTCTAACCACCTTTGCTGTCGTACCTTTCACAGACAAACCCCTGGAGAAATTGTACAAGAAGAGACTATACACGCAGGGGTATGCAGATGATCTGACAATACTAGTACCTAATAGGGATACATTCTAATTTTATATCGAAGCTGATACAACAAGCCTCGGAATTGGTGTAGGGGGAATGACTAAGGGCGCACCCTGTAAAAACTGCGCTCATTCTCTTCACCAGGATAAGGAAGCTTAATAAAAACTGCCAAGCCTCTTCAACGTGCAGCTGTGTCTATGCCAGGAGGTCAAGTGCTGTCGGTTGAGCACCGAAGAGGAGGAAACAGCCTCATTATCTTCGAATGTGAATCACTGTCTCATTGGAGATATCGACTCCTAGAATTAGATTTATCCAATGAAAAGACTGTAGAGTCTTAAAGTATTTTCATATAAACCGTACAACCAAGAGCACAAAAATCCTAAAGGCTGAGGTGCCGAGGTCTCATAGCATCTGACTGGTGATGCTGAGCCAATCAATCAACTGTAGGGATGAGGAGAGAAATTTCAACACTCAGGGCTATTTTTCATTTTCCAGTTGGCAACATTGTGAACAATGGTTGTTAGTTCATCATGTATCAGTTTATGACGACTTTCTGTTTCCATTTTCCGAGCCAACCATTATTCATAGAATATTTCGCAGTAATGGAAACTGGACTCGGGTCGATGTAGAATCGTTATTGCGAGCTTGAAATATTTCACTGTACGATTTTTGAAAAGGATAAAGCTAGCTCCAATTTTACCTGGGAATAGATGTAATAACAAAAAGTGTAATCGCAGTTCAAATATAAAACCTTTTGTTGCCAAAGTCAAAGCTTTGAAATACCAATTCGTTGATATTAAACTGTACATTTGAAAATTAATCTTCAATTGAAGTAGAAATGCGAGTATAATTTACATTCAGAGTTGAACAATGTTAAATTATCATAAAGGATTCTCCATTCAATGTCTATTTTCGCATCACCAGTACGGTAAATTTGTTATACCTTGGAATTTTCAAATATTTTCATCAAGAAAATTAGGGCAGTTGCTGTGAAAAGACATTATACAAAAATGAATAAATTGTTTTTGTGTGAATTTTAGTGACAAAACTTTTAGTTAGAAAACAATATTATTAGGAACTGTGAAATGGCATAAAAATACAATCTGACTCATTGACGCACAGAAACCTACTATTACTTACTATTAGTCCAGTCGGGTTAGCACAAAATCTATCAAAACATGGATGTGAGAGGAGTAGGCGAGATTTTTGATGGAATCCCTTGAAAATATCATGGTTAATGATAATCCGTTGCCTCCACCAGTTTTTAGGCTGTGCTAATTGCACAATAACAATTTATAGCCAAAACAACCAAAAATGTGCCTGTTTTCGACATGTTTTCTAATTTTACTCGAAAAGTATTGAGTTTATCGTGCATATGTGTGGAAACAAAGTTATAAATCGTGAAATTTGCTATAAAATTACGTGGTTCAGAATGTAGAAATTCCTATCTCTGCAGCCACAGCGGATGAATAAGTAAAAAAAAATGAAAAAACAGCTGTTTTCAGACGCAAAATACTAATGAAATTTATGAAGCAATATAAATCATTATTTGTCTCAATACAGCTAGTATTGAATCCCAAACTTTATCGATTTTAGTCAAACGAATAACAATATAACGAAAAAAAAATACTGTCATGCAGGTCCTTCTGCATACTTCCTAGATATTTTTCAATACACCTACCTTAAATCAAATAGAAGAGAGAATGTGCGCGGAAAAGGCTCTCGGCGCTGTGATTCCGAGGGGAGGACATGGCTGAGTATAGCGGAGTATAGCAGATTATAATATGTGACTAGAGGTAGAGTCGTACCTACATGTCGGTATTTTCTTTTTCGTTAGCTTGTTGATCGTTTGCCGAGAACCGTTGATCAAGTTTGGGATTCAATAACTCGGGATTAAATGGTCCGAATTAAACGTTCAAAACACCAAAAGTTGTGTTTTTCCAAGTCCTTCAGGTAGATTTTTTTAGATTTTAATTAAAATAGAAAACCGCACAGATATCTTAATTGTTACTAAGGTAAAATTTTAACCACTTTTTTATACTAACGTCTGAGTCAGTTAAACCGAAAAAATTGTTGATTAAATCATTGCATATAATAATAGCTGTAGCCTTCTAGTATGTGTAGAAACATTATTTTAAGTTTAAACAATTTTTTTGTGGCATATGTCTTTATTCTAACAATGTCTATTTATTTTACTCAATGTTTATTAACAATTAGATTACTCAGCAACTAAATAAGATTTTGGAACCGCGTTTGTTGCTTTCAGTTAGTGAAAAAATAACGTATTATAAGAAAAATAATGATTTACATCGCTTCATAAATTGCATTAGTATTTTGCGCCTGAAAAGCAGCTGTTTTTTCAATTTATTTTTCACTTGTTCATCCGCTGTGGCTGTAGGGATGGGAATTTTCACATTCTGAATCACGGAGTTTTATAGCAAATCTCACGCTCTATAACTTTGTTTCCATAAATATGCACGATAAACTTGATACTTTTCGAGAAAAATTCGAAAACATGGCGAAAAACAGGCCCATTTTTCGTTGTTTTGGCTATAAACTGTTATTGTGCAATTAGCACATCCTAAAAAACCGGTGGAGGCCATTGATTATAATTAACCATGATATTTTTTAGGGGGTCCATAAAAAATCTCGCCTACTGCTCTTACATCCACCTTTAATGCTAACCCGACTGGAGTATATCAAAAGCATTACACAAACATTACACCCTTGCACGTTGAGAGTACCCATGTCCTAATAATTATGTGATAAATAAAATGGTGAAACAACCAAACAAAACAATACTTTGCCTCATGAATTCACGATGTTGAACAATACGTACTCAGCAGAAGCACTATCGTAAGTATTCATGTTTTCCAAATAAGAGACAATGTACAGTTAGAAAGCAAGATTATAATCCATAATAAAACGCAACTGACATTTACTGTTCCATAACTCGATTTATTCTATTCTTAAAAATTCCCGAGTAATACATTCTTATCTTCCGCATCCAGTTACATCAAATAAGCATTTATTCGTTTATTGTTCATGCTGGAAGTCGATAATAAAAAAAAATTGACCTAAATCTTCTGTGAATTGACGAGAAATTTCAGTAGTCTGTGGAATGGCAGATTAATATGTCATACGCATAGTACAGTCTAGGTACCCTATAACGATACCAAAATATGCCTGGTACATGCAAGAAAAAAGCGTCTATGTACGGTGACTACACGGTCAGTTCCTGGGAAGAACAGTTCCTGGAAATAACAGTTCCTGAAAAGTCTGACTGTTGTCAGGGTCACAAGTTCCTGTTTGACAAAAAAATTCTTCTGGGTTACAGTTCCAGTTCCTGTTAAACTGAAAAGTTTCTTAAATACCGTTCCTGCAGTAAATCCGTAGTACCTTCATCGACAGCTACATTATCTTCATCTTCAAACAACTGTATTATTGTACTAAGTATTTTTGTTGTTGTTGTATCTAGTAACCCTTTTTTTAAATAATGTAAATTTCAATACTGTAATTATATAATTTTTTTTTACTCTGTTAGTTTTATTTATTATACAGAAACTTCAAGTTCTTCTTTTTTTTAAAACAGATTAAAGGTTAGCTGACCTTTAGATTTGTTTTTCTTTCTAATTGGCGCCCTAAAATAGCTTTTTCGGTTTTTATAGTTATGCCAAAATTTGTTTTTCTTAAGATTAATAAGGTAACAAAGCCCTGCGAACTGGCTTAGTTCACCTCCAAATTTAATTGGTTATTTAGGCAAGAGCCTGCAATAATTACCATCATTTTTTTCAACGACATTTAATCATTTTTCATTGGCGCTCAACGTCAATCAACATTTTGATTTCATCCCTACTCCTCGGCCGACTGTAACGCGACATGGGATACATGGACGAAACATTTTAGGCGATAGAATAAAAGTTAAACTTAAAAAACGTATCTAACAGTCTTGAAGTTGAATTTTTCATTTTTGAACCAATTAACTTTCACCAGAATACAGGGTATACAGACGTTGTTGAAACTACAGGAAAAATTTGTATATAATATTTTTACAAGTTTTATCATTTAGAACAGAAGTAGTTAAAATAAGAGTGGGTGAGAAAGTATGAGTTTTTTTCCTCATATGAGGGAGAGAGTCTGTACTTTCTACAGGGGGAATCTTTTTTAGTGGGTCATTGATAACGGTAGGTGAGACGTAGAGAAAGTATTCATAAAATAGTTTCATTAAAAACAAATAAAATAATAAATAGACCGTAAGGAACGTTCAGAAGATAGTTATCTTTGGAATTTTCAAATCATTTCATCCCATTTATCTTGTACCACGACTTTTTCAATTAATTGTATATTATCATTAGTTTAATTAAAACTTTTGGATAGCAGCTTCATCATTTAATAGCAAACTATTCGCATATTTCATTACACAAAAACTTCATTATCTTTATCGATCCAGTTGCATCCAACTTGGCGTAAATAGTTACGCCCTTCACCCTTCCATTGACCATGTTACTGAGAACTAGAAAATAATGAAATTGCGTCGGGGAGGTATTATCTAGGAAGTTCACGGAACATGGATAAATGAGCATGAACGGTGGTTGGTTAAAGGAGATAGATCGAAAGTAATCATTGATTTGACGTAAATAATAGGAAACACTGACTGAAATTTATAGTCAAACTTTGAATACATGTTATACTCCATTACACTTATTTTTGCATCTAAGTTAGAGTGGTGAATTTCGTCTCGTCCACAGATTGATCCGTAAGTGAGGTTCCAAACTAAAATGGAATGAATGGCTTCAATGAAATATTGATAATGATAAATTAACTCCAATGTCAAAATGTCATATACCTGGAAATGTTATTGTCACTTTGACATCGATAAAAAAGGTACATCCTTTTTTATCGCGATAAAAACTCCTCTTCCTCAATATCTAGTAAGGGAACGTCACTTTTACACAATGACAATGAGTCGCAAGTTAATAAAGATAATTATTTTTGTTGTTCATCCATATATTCTGTCGTTAATTTATCTTGCCAAAAAACACTCGATCTTCTCTTTTATCAGATAAATTTCTCTTAAACTCAAAGTTTTTCCAATCACTAAATTTGCTCGAAAAACTGACATTAGATAAAATAGCTCCACATTCGGTGTCGCGATTTTATCATGTCAGTTTTTCTCGTAAAATTAGGGATTGGCAAAACTGTTTCGTTGCAAAGAGAAATTTATCCGATAAAAAAAAAGCTCTTGTGTTTTTACTGTTGATAAAAAATTAGAGGCATACACTGACAACCATAATAAATGCTTAGGGCTTCACTCGAATCACATGGAGAAAAATTATTTTAGCTGACTGATATAACTTTGTAATAGTTATCTTAGATTAGAAATGGAGCGGCTCTTTGACCACTCCCACTGCGACCTTTGCAGATCTATTGTGGTCCTCCCTATATTTAGAGCTCGATATCTAGCTTTATTTTTTTTATTAGACTTATTAGCCCGGATACCGCCTCCCTTGCGTAGCTTTTTGGCCTTGGCTTTTCTTCTCCGAGTAGTAGTAGTAGTAGTAGTAGTAGTGATACCGCGCACTTGCTAGGCCTTCGCACTCACAGAGTATGTGCTCCGCGGCTTCGCCTTCTTCTTGGCAGAACCTGCAGACGCTGTCATCTGCTAGGCCAATTGTGTGCATATGTCCCCTCAGCCTACAATAAGCGTTTTCGATTATTTACTTTTGGCTCCTAGTAGCAGCTCGTGGTGACTGAATTCCGTTCGTTTATTACCGGGCGTGACGCCTAGTCTTACCTTCTCCTTGCTCCTCAAGCACATACCGAAAAGTATGAGCTTCAAGCCACGGACATTAAATATTTGACGTTTGTCCGGTTTGACGTTTATTTAAAGGTTAAGATTGTGCCGATTACGATTTAATACGATTTAAACCTTACTAAAAATATCTAAATATGCAAAATTTTATTATCAAAAACATTGTAATTGAAAACTGTTATTCTAACAACACAGGAAATTCATTGGCATTGGCACATGTCAGGTGGTTTTTAGGATCCTAAAAAATCGTGTTCGTTTTGCTTAAAAGTCGTGACGACTGAGGCGTCACGCACAAGTGCTTGAAGCCCAAATAAACGAAAGCGACATATGTCAAATCAGCATTCCCACCATCACTCACGACGTTTATCGACTTTGACATAGTTGGTCGTTTGACAGTTTGGCCAAATGGCTTTTAAGGAATAATTTAGCGTGCCTTTTTCCTGGGGTTCCATACCACTAGCGCAACGCCTGGTGTTTTATCCATTTGTGGATGCTCTCTTTACTTAGGCATTTAGCAATTCCACAGGAAGGCTTTGTCCCTATCATGACCTCCGTTGCTCTCTGCTTGACTAATTTATCGGCCTTTTCATTGCCTTTTATTTCACAGACAGTAGCATGTTTCCCTAGGCTTAGAGAGATTGTGATCTTCTCTTGTGCCCCATGTATTCTGGCTCCTACTCCAGAGTCTAATAGTTACCTCAATAACATACTTGAAAATCTGACATGTGAAAATAGGAAAAGTTCATATATTTTTGGTGAAGGTTGACCATGTAAAGTATCTGACACTTATGGATACTACTTCAGAAAAACATTCTACAACACATACGAAAAAATAATCTCTTATTTTCAGTTTAGTTGCCTTTTTTACCTGGTACATGCCCAGGTATCACAAGTCGAGCCTCCACAAGCACATGAGACGCTTCTGAGAACCTAAGGTTTCATCTATGTGAAAATTAGTTATGTCAGATCGCTCTGGGATCCTACTCTATTGGCTTCTCGTTGGATACAGCAGTACGATTTGTTCTTAGCCTCGAAATAGGCCTTTGCTCCAGCGATTACTTCCTTATCGGCTTTAAACTTATTTCCAGGAGGCATTCTCTTCAGGTCTGCAAACAGGAAGTAGTCTCTTGGAGCCAAATCTGGAAAATACAATGGGTGGGGAAGCAAATCGAAGACCAATTCATTGGTGACTTGTGACACTTTTTTTCTCCAAATGGGGCCGTTTTCTCGCAATTTCGTCCTTTTAACGCTTCAACAAAGCAATATAATATTCACTGTTGATTGTTTGTCCCTTTTTTCCATGTGCATACCCTTGCAAGCCGACTATTGTATTTTCAGCGTTTTGGATTCGGTTCATCGCGTGCCGATTGGACTCTGGAGTATAGTGATGGAGCCATGTTCCATCCATTGTAACATCTCGACGCAAATATTCGGGGGATTTATCGCGCTTGAACAGCTCCAAACACTACTCAGGATCATCAACACTTTGTTGATTTTGATCGATTGTTAGTTCACGCGGCACCCATTTTACGCAGAGGTTTCTCATGCACAAATTTTCGTGAATGATATGATGTACACGTACATGCTCAGATGATATCTTTACAATGTCTGCTACCTCTTTCAATTTCACTTGACGGTCATTCAAAATAATTTTGTTAATCTTTCTGATGTATTCGTCGGTAATAGCCTCTTCTGGGCGTCCACTGCGTTCACCGAGCTCGGTGCTCATTTCACTACGTTATCAATCAATGATGGTGGATTTTCCTGGCGCAAAGTTTGGAAATCCTTCATCAAGTCAAAATTTAGTTTCAATTGTATTTTTCTCCTCAGGGAAGCAATATTTTATCATTTTCTTGCTTTTTCATGTTTTCTTTCAATGGCATCACTTAAAACGCGATATCTCACGAACTCTTCATCTGATTGTTGTCAAATTTGGACACGAATCGTTTGAAGGTTGGTACTAACTGAAAATCATATGTATTTGATTCTTTTACCGCCATATCTCTGTCAGATCGGGGACTTTTCTATGGGCGTAATATTTTTCAGTTTTCCCCTTTTTGCTTGGTCCATATTGAATTGGTTTGGTATAACTCGGCACCAAGCGAACTAGGCTTCACTGAGCAAAGTCGGAGCGGATCGCTAGTAATGGAAAATTACTTGAATTCGCATGGTACTTCACGACAGATCCAATAGAAATGCAGTTACGAAATTTCTCAACGTTCGTAAAAAAATTGATTAAAAATTAAACTAGTTTGATGTAAATAAAATCATCTCGGAATATTTTTCTTAAATTAGAATTTTCCTTTAATCATACCGACGTTAACCCTTCGAACTACTATTTTAAAATTGTCATTTCCCAAAGAAACTCTCGAATAAGAGAAAATTCAAAGAGTAATTTAAAAAGCAATGAGCGTCATTTTTTTGCAGAAATGAATGACTTAATTTGAACCAGAAATTTCCTTGCGGAGAAAAGTTATTTTGAATTGATTAGATTTTATTGTCGAGATGTAAAAATTATCACGAAATTGCACAATTTTTTTTGGACTTGAAATGGAGCTTTAATTTTCCATTTGGCAGATTACGTTTTTAATTTTATCATGTTTATTTAGATAGATTTAATTATTTCTATACAGAGTGAGCTTTAAGTATGTTGACTTTTACGCATATCATTATCTCATTCAAATCTCAATTCGATTTTTTTATATTCGAGGAAATCACGTGTCACTAGATGGCGCTGAATTTTACAATATAGCTACTATAACAGTGAACAACAAAACAGTCTGTAAGGGTGTTTGATGCTGGTTAGTTTTTTATGTGTTTTTCGAGGCGTTTTTAGTGGGTTTGGCAGGCTTTTCTTTATTTTTGTAATTTCCGTTATTTCCTAAACGTGTTTGTGTGGTAGTGTTTAAGAAAATAGGTCTGAAAATGACGAAAATTGAAGTAACCCTTCTTAACCTCATGGAATATATTTGGAGTCAGAAACAGACCACTAAAAGAAGGTGAAGCGGTTTTTAAAGCGAGACATGTGACCTAGAAGGCACAAATTCAACAAACATTAAAAGTTTGTGTCTGGTCCAGCTTCCCAGCCTCATGAGATAACAATTAATCTGAATGATGATGTTAAAGATTGGAAATACATCTGTTCATGTAAGGCTGGAATGTCCGGATTCTGCAAATAAATTATGAAACCTAAAAAACGTAGATTTGGCTCATCAGCTTCTAGTTATGAAAAAAATAGCTGAACTAACCTCAACTAGGTATCAACTCGTGTGATTTTTATCGACTTCACGACTTCTTAACGTTGCCTGAGCCAATCCGGGAGGAAAAGACTTGAATATCTACACAAAACTACCAAAAAGGTGGTCACTAGAATAGGATTTTAGCCACTACATTTGTAACACTACAACTTTTACCACGTTTTTATTGTTTTGAAAGTGTACCCTATGGATGTGTGATTATTTTTATCTCAGAAAAGCAATTTAAATTTTATTTCACTTTTTAGACTAAAATTCTAAAATTTTAAATAACACTCTATTGTTTAGTTTATAAAACAACAAAATTATTTCCACTTTCTATAACGATGTTCGCATTCTAGCTTTGTTGTTCACCTCTATTGAAGTTTGATAGGAAATTAACAGATGTCGCCCACTTCGTAGGCAATTGTAAACATCAACAATACTAATCCATTGTTGTTGACGTTGTTATTGTTGCAGTCATAAGGGACAATTTTATAAGAAATGTTAAAAATTGAAGGAACGTTAAAAAATGTGCTTTTACTCGATTCATTTGAACTATTTAGTTCGGTAGATCAACGATACCCATTTCTAGCCATTAATCTACTGAAGTGACAGCAACAGAAATTTGTTCAAGTTTTTTTTCCTCATTGAAAGTCTCCTGTACTCTATTCCTATTTTATCCAACAGGACATATAGAGTACTTATGTAATAAATGATTGACTATTAGATCTGTAATTTTTGCAATACTTCGTCTGACTATTGGCTGACTCAATGCAATTTGATGAAGCCGACCTGCGGGTATCTGGTAACTGCCATGACAAAGAAAATGCAAAGTCTATAACACGCGGAGGTGTTTAGGACCAAATGTTGATCTTTGACCATTATTAACTCTGAAAAGCTTAGTGAATATTTTATCAGGTAACTCGGAAGGATCCAAATTATCGCTCAAATTTCTTTGAATTTTCCTATATACAGGGTGTCTCATTATATTCTGACTGTTTTTAAGAGCTTATATCTTCGAAACGGTTCTGGATAATAAGATGCGGTTTCCACAGTTAGGTTTGAAATGACCGTGAGTTTTGTTGAGACACATTTATATAAATGGCGTACTTCCGGTTCACCCGCTAGAAAAGTGGCGTATTTTCAGAATACAGTAGATGTAATTTTTTAAATGGACACCCTGTATATTTGGCAATTTATTGAAAGACGCACATTTTTACTTTATAACGGTACTTTGAAGTTTAAAATCGGTGCACAGAAAGCGAAGTTTGATAACTTTAACTAGGATACTGTAATGATTTAGATATAAAGTTGGAACTTTATTAGCTAAAGTGAACTGTAAAAAACAAATAGAAACATGTTTGAGGGCACTCTAAAACAAATGTTCGATGTGTCTTCCTTCTTGGTCTATACATTTGTGGAATCGAACCAAGTTGTCAAATGCTGCTGTCAGCATTTCAAGAGGAATATTTTCCATTATCTGGCGTATGTTATTTTTTAATTCCTCAATAGTAGCAGGCATCGGGTTGTAGACTCCATCTTTCACAAATACCCATACAAAAAAATCTGGAACAGTCAGGTCTGGGGAATTTGGATGCTATTCTATTGGACCAGTCCTACCAATCCAATTATTTGCAAATTGTTGGTTAACAGATTCTCTTGCTATGTTGGAATAAAGGGGTGGAGCCCCGTCTTGTTGAAAGCAAACATTTTGGTTCAAAATACCATCTTGTTCTAACTGGTTCTAACACAATGTGATGTTCTGTCAATGATCGCAATATTTTTGTGATGTGACATATTAACGCCTCCTTGATTATTATTTATGAATAAGATATCTGAATCATTACAGTATCCCAGTTAAAGTTATCTAACTTCGCTTTCTGTGCACTGATTTTTAACTTTGAGGTACCGATAAAAAGTAAAAATATGCGTCTTTCAAGAAATAGCTTATTATACAGGGTGTCCCATTTAAAAAATTACATCTACTGTATTCTGAAAATACGCCACATTTCTAGCGGGTAAACCGGAAGTATGCCATTTATATAAATGTGTCACAACAAAACTCACGGTAATTATAAACCTAACTGTGGAAACCGCATCTTATTATCTAGAACCGTTTCGAAGATATAAGCTCTTGAAAACAGTCAGAATATAATGAGACACCCAGTATATTGTTTCCTAGGAAAGATTTGATTTGTGAGTAACATAATAACCCAATATATACATAACCCCCAAAATTAACTTGATTTCTAAGTGCGTCCCTATAGATACGAATTTATTCACTCATTAGTAAAACATCAAATACCTAAGCCATTTCTATAGTTCACTTCAATTTAAATCGATTTGGTTAAATCTTAAGTTCCCTGCTATCAAAAATGTTCTAATTCTTAGCCAAGGGTAGGGTTTTATGTTTTTCTATAGGCTGGTATATTGCTGGTATATTTTTCGTTCTTACAATTATAATGGGACTGGATCTAACTGAACGAGCGATAGGAAACAAATCAACGGATCGTTCTCTGGGTGTATACAACTATGAAATGCAGTGGGAATTGGCACCTAGGAACCAACACCCAAAGTAATTTCAGAGTCACAGATGTTATCACAAACTTGCTTCCGGAAATGAGAAGTGATAACATGCTGGCACAATTAATGAGAACCAACCATACCAAATCCCGCTAAACTGGGATGGGTTGAAAGCATGCAGTCAGGAGTCAGGAACGTTGGTGGGGTACTCAAACTGACATAGGTTCCTCATACTCATACTTAGAGGCAATGAAACGGCAGACAAAGATGGGGTCTAAACCTTCATTCACTGGTCCTGAACCAGTATTTGGAATAGTATAAGCTGCTGCACTTGGTTGTACATCTCAGTGGATTCAAACTAAATATCAGACGTACTGGAGCCGTGTACCAAAACAGGAACACAGCAAACTCAAAAAACCTTCGGAGTCGCTGACTGACGAAATTTTAAACCTCAGCAGGTGCCAAATAACGTACAATAAGTTACGGGATTACGCAGCGGTCATCTGTACCCTAAGGAAGCACATGCAAATATAGGGAGGATCTTATCTGCCGTTTGTGCATGGAAGAGGAGGAAACAGCCGCACACATTATCCGAGTGTGAAACACAGCTTGATAAGAGCTAGAGCTACTGGTCTCTTTAGATTAACAGTACAACAAAGAGCAAAAAAAATCCTGAAGATCTTGAAGCCTCTGACTGGTGGTGCCCAACCAATCGATCAATCAAACAATAACGTTTATTGTTACCCACATTTTGAAAAATCACTTTAAAAATAGAGGTACGTTCATGGGTTCAAACAAAATAGTTATTTATGATATGAGTGTTAAAAGTGAGGTTTTATTTTGTGAGTGAAAACGTTTGTGAAATGAGCGGAGCGAATTGAACAATTTCACGAACAAAATAAAATCACTTTTAACACAAATACCATACAATGTTTTTTGTACAACTTCCCTATTTTGATAATGAAACGAGCGAATTTGCAATGACAATAAATTCAAAATGCATTTTAGTATTCAAATAATCAAAAGATTGTTGTGAATGGCAGACGTTTACATAGCAGCGTGCTAAAAATATTTTTAACACGCTGCTATGTAAACAATCGTTTTTAACATTGTTTGCTATCATTAAAAGTGTCACTTTTAATGACAGTTGTACAAAAAGATATTTTTTCCCATTTAAAGTAATCTGTGCAGATGAGAAGAAGTGAATCGCTTCAAATTAAGTTCTAATTATCAAGTCACATTTATTCTTAACATTTTTATTATTGAATCACCTCGATATCTTTGTGTAAAATATAAATTTAAAAAAACTGCTTCCAATATTTTTTTGCGTAGAGAACTAAGGTTGGTATGATTAATGACAGTGACAGTTTTGTTGAATCATCCTTTATCTACGTAACTACGATGAAGTGTACAATAAAATTGTTGTAAATTTCAAATCAGACAACCAGTGAATACTATTCGATAGTATAGTAATACAAATTCGACTTGCATTAAACTCGTTAACGATTCACTCTCGCACGATAGAGAATATTTATAGAATGCGAACGAGACATTTTTGTCTTGGTTACGCAGTTTAGTATGTAACTGACCTTAAATAGTATTTCAAAACATTATTATATAACAGATGTATTCCAAAACGTATTTTTTATGTAAATTATATTATAGAAAAGTATGTTTAATTAATTGAACTACACGTAGATGAATCAAATGTTAATAAACCCAAAAGAGCTGTTCTGTTTCGACTCGAAATATTTATTTAGAATTCTTCAAAATACCTTTCTCATTTCCAGATTCCTTTAAAATGTATGTCTGACAGGTTTTCAAATCTCTCAGCGGTAAGTGCGTGTTTTTAAGAAAGAGAGGTTTCTAAATTTATTTGTATTTAATCATATCAATAAGTTTCCATCCAAAAAACCTAATCCTCAAATTTTTCTTTCTCTAAAATCAATAATAACTTTCATTCACTTTTATCGACGGTGTGAAGCCAGTTTCTCACTATCAAATACCCCTTTTATAAGTCACAAGCCTACTGGTGATGCCCTCTTTTGAACACTTGAAGAAGTTTCAAGAAGCTTCGAATGTATATGATGATTTTAAAATTCCGTGTTTATTTCAAATAGTGTGTATTATTTTTAAAGTAAGTAAGAACTAAACTTTTTTGGTATAATTTAGTTTTGAATTATTATTTAGTGTACACTAAATTTATACAGGGTAGCGAGAAAGTCTGGCACCAAGTCTTTTTCTTTGAAAATAATAAACATATAATTATCAAATTCTAGGGTTATGAACAGTATTGTATTCTTCGTTCTTAAGAGCAACTGCCAAAAAAACGAAGAATACAATATCGTTTATAGCCCCAAAATTTTATAATTATATGTTAATTCTTTTCAGACTTTCTCGCTACCTTGTATATTTCTGTAGTTATTAATTATTTACTATTAAAAACCTGGGAATCACTGAGTGGGGAAGAATAGAATAGAATATGTGGAATCTGGACAATCCAAATCACCGAAAGATAGTTCCCCAATACCTCTTCATTCTTGCCGAAAATTAGAAATATGAACCAGATGATGCTGCAATTGAAGAGACGAATATTGTAAAAAAAGTACGTTTCTTTTTTCTCTCCTTGCCACCTTCAATTAGTATTTTTAATGGCAACAACCTAACGTTCTTCCAATTGTATGTTTCATGAGGTAACTAAATTTGTCTTATTAATATAATTTTGGATTATCAAATTTTGTAGGTGAAAATTACTTTCATGTCTTTCTTGTATATCAACAATTTTTCAAAAGTAATTTTTAATTATCTTAATATTCTCAATTTGTATTCTCAACTATGAATATCCGTTTGTATTACAAAAATTTTTTTATATCGATAGTTCTGCTTAAAGTTCCAACATAATTTCATGAGATCTTTATATTGAGTGTACCATTTCTATTGTAGCCTGATGATGGTAATTAATGTACCGAAACTAGTAGCAGTAGCAAAATTACATTATTGTGGTTTGAAGCCAGCGGATATTTTATTTTTGGATTTGTTAATTTAATTTCGACTGTTTTTGTATTTTTTAATAAATAAACGTGTAAGCAATGTAGGTAGTTTATTTATGTTCTTGCTATTTATAACACAATTATTTTAAAACCAGTATGTACAGTGGGAATATAATAATAATAATAATGTCTAATACAAGAAGTACAATCCTGAATTATGTTAACTAGGAAGTTTAAACCTGAATGATGTTAACGTAGAAATACAATCATGTATAATTATTTAAACTTGAAATAGCCAGCTATTGCTGTAAAGAAAAATTCATTAATATACAAATAGATATACAGGGTGTTTTCGAATGACACTCACAACGTTTGCATGTGGATGCATTTCGTAAAATTGGACAAAATGATATGAGGATTGAGGGGTCCAGCCTATTACTTTTCGAAATATGGGGTGTTGAAGTTATGAAAAATTGAATGTTTTAATATGAAAACTTCAAGATGAACAGATAAATTGATTTGACATTTGGCAGGTTGTTTTTAAATGCAAAAGGGCATATTTTGAAGGAAAAACCTTTCAATTTTTGATCCAGTGACGTACATTTGGAAGGATATGGTACCTTTCCCTAGCCATTTTTTCACGCCACTAGCATTTGAAGCTATTTTCATTCTATTTTAAATTCCTCAATGGTTTTCAGGTGAAAAACGCATAACCTTTACATATCAAAATATTTTTTAAATTTAGTTAAAAAAGTGATCCTGCAGACTTCATGAAAACATTAAAAGAAACTACAAATTTTTTTACATGTAAAGGTTATGCGTTTTCCACGTGGAAATCATTAAGGAATACAAAATAAAATAGAAATAGCTTCAAATGCCAGTGGCGGGGAAAAATTGGATGAGAAAGGTAACATATTCTTCCAAACCTACACCACTGGATCAAGAATTGAAACATGTCTTACCATCAGAATATGCCTTTCACATTTCAAAACAACCTGCCAAATGTCAAATCAATCCATCTTGAAGTTATCATATTAAAACATTTCATTTTTCATAACTTTAACACCCCGTATTTCCAAAAGTAAATGGGTTCCTCAATCCTCATACCATCTTGTCCAATTTTACGAGAGGTATCTACATGCAAACGTTGTAAGTGTCATTTGAAAACACCCTGTACAACCAATGAAACATTTAAAGTCCCTAAAATATCTACTCATTCATTATGAATGATCTTATTTTGAGGAAACTTGATATAAAATGAAACAATACCTCAGCATTTTTCAAATTCAGATTATCAGACAGTATGAGCATTGGGAATATTACTTCCCATTTCAAATATATTTTGGAGGGAATAACTTTTTCAAAATGTAACATGTGTTCAACATAAAATCAATTCTTACAAAAAACTCTACTCATTTATTATGAATGATCTTATTTTGAGAAAACTTGATATAAAATGAAACAATAGGTACCTCACCATTTTTCAAATTCAGATTATCAGTATGTGCATTGGGAATATAACTTCCCATTCCAAATATCCCTTGGAGGGAATCATTTTTTCAATATATAACATGTGTTCAGCCTAATATCAATTCCTAATCTAACCTAACATAAAATCAATTCTTAAAAAAAACTTTTAAAGGAATAATTTCCTTAGATGCCAATATTTTATTATAACGTATTACAAATTTAAAAAATTACTTTCCAAAAAGTAGATCGTTCACTGAGAAGAAACATCTACTTCTCTGGATATATGCCCCGACAGACAATTAATTACACTTATATTGAAAAATTTTTGACATTTCCAAAAACCAATCAAATTTCCTCATTTTATATCATATGAACAATCTCAGCCAATCATGTCAACATTACACTGAAAACAGACCATGGGCAATTTTCACGTTACGTTGCTATGGATACATATTGATTTATGCCGATTTTGAAGTTTCGAATATTTAATATTTCGAAATGTCACGATTTAGTTGTTATACTGAAACAAAAAATTTTCTATCCGAATAACCCTCGGACATTGATAAATGCTCAAAATTTTTATGACAACTTTCTCAAGCTTGTTGCTTGTAGGCAACAGACCTCCGCCTACGGCGTCGGTCTGTTTCCAAGCAACAAGCTTTCGAAATCTGTCATATAATTTTTTCTAATAATTATCAATGTCCTTGGGTTATTACTACTGATAACACGCTTCACTTAAATATGACAATTGTTACAGGAAACTGTAATTAAGTGGATAATTTCCTTATCTCTCCTTATCACATGGGCGCTGTACTGAGGTCATACTGCTAGGCGCCACAAGTAGTAACCGCGCATTAAAACCAACATGAAATAATTTGAAATTCGTTTTAGTGGCAAAAAAAGTTTTATTGATGACAGACAATTTCACGCACTACCGTTTCAAACTAATTTATGAAGCATCATGTTTCTGTATTTGTAAGAAAAATCCAATATTTTTATAATTTTCTCTATTATACTCAAATGTATTTCCAATCAACAACATGTAAAGGACAAGCAACATCAATTTGCGAATGCCTTGAACGTGACTAACTAGTTACGTTAGTGGCACATAAATCTTTGGTGCATTATTAAGTTGTGACATAAATTGCGAGCTAATTAGCCAATGACGTTCTGGTAAATATACGTCGATAAGATGCGTAATTAATTGGAGTTAGTTTGCCAAATAGCATTCTATAGATCACACTCCAAACAAGATTTATCGATGTATGTTCCCAATGGGGATATTGTTTTTAGTAACAACGTTATATAAATTAATTGTTGCACAACCCTTACTATACGTGAATTATTTCCATAATAATTAAATGATATCAATAAATAACAAATTCCATAACAGATTCATAACATACATACAAAGCCAGTCTAGAACGAACGCGAGTGTTCAATTGAGTGTGCTCCCGTTCCCTACCAAATCAACTACTAGACAAGCAAGAATTCATTTCGCTTCAATTAGCGCTGTTGCTGCCTGAAATTGAGATCCCTGTTTTTTAATTTGGATATTTTGTAATTCCCTTGTTAACCCTCAAAACTATTAAACTTTATGGGAGCGAGATTGAATGGGGACAAGAAGTCAAGTATCTAGGGTTGACTATAAACAGTAAACTAGAACAAACACGAAAAGGAGATTATATGCAATGGTTTTAATGATGTGCAGGAATTGGGCAGGGAAAAATTGGGGATGTAACCAAAAAATCCTGAGCTGGATGTACATTGCCATAGTGGGATCATTTATCACTTTGCGTGGGGCAGTAGAACTAGCCTATTGACGACGAGAGAAAACATCTCCAAAATTAAAAGACCTATACTAGCCTATACATGCATCACAGGAGCAATAAGAAGATACAGACTAAGTAGAGAGGGATTCATTAAAAAAACCACTTCCTCACTTACTCACTTTTTAGAAATCAGAAAACCTGGGACATGCCACAAGATAGTATGATGCAAAATCATAACTTTTAAAAAAAAAATCGTCAAGGAATAGAAAAAAAGGAAAGAATGGGATCCAAATACCATTACCAGACTTCGAAAGAATGCCATTCAATGGTACACAGACGGCTCAAAAGCAATAAAAGAAACTAGGAAACTCTAAAAGCTTGGGAGAGCTCCAAGTATCTTACAAGCGAAAATTCACGACTTAAGAAAGTATGCCCAGTTTATATTGACAAATTATGTAGAAGGCAAAGGATTATAATGATGTTGGATAGTCAAGCAGCCATTAAAGCTCTGAGCTCTTGTGTAATCAGTTCCAGAATGATATGGAAATGCCTCGGTAAACTCAATAAACTAGGCGAGAACAATATAGTCACCAGGACACACACAATATAAGGAAATGAAATATCAGATGAACTAGCTCCAATGCAATATTGGAAGAAATGGGCAAAGCCGAAAAGAAAAAGAGAAGATCGCACCTTCGGAAAGATCTAATAGGGCTTGGTTAGACAATCAAAGATTCTGCTGGGTTGGGTTAGGTTGAGATCGCATGGATGCATAAGCAAAAGGGATTCTCACGGGACATTGTGTGTGTTTGACTGAGTAACAGGATGGTTTATATACACAATTAGTCCCGGTAGGTAGCGCTGCAATCGGGTTCATACTGAACTTCTCCTAAACCGTTGGTCCGATTTTGATGACATTTTTGTGTGTGTTTGAGTAAGTGATTGGATGGTTTAGTTTCACAATTAGTTCCGGTAGGTGGGGCTGCAATCGGGTTCTCCTAAACAGTGGGCTGATTCAGTTGACATCTTGCATAGGAGTTTTTTGGTAAGGTCATTAAAAAAATAAGTTAAACTCACAAAAAAAATGTTTTTCCCCAGAAATGGAAAAAAATTCAGCAGAGCAGAAATACAGTGAAACATTCTATCAAAAATTAACGATAGTTATTTTTCCAACCAAAATAAGTTAAAAATTTTCAATCAAAATAAAAAACTGTCAAAACATGTATAATAATATATGATAAGACAAGAGGTTAGCACAGGACAACGTCTGTCGAGTCCTTCAGTTTATTTATAATTTTATTAGCAAGATAACTTTTTTTTCGAGGGAATCAAATCAACAGTAATCATTTATTCACTCACACGTATGTTGAATAATTTAAAATTAAATATGTGTGGTGAAAATTCTAAAAAATAACAGCAAAATCTGGCAGATCTCAGATGTTTACGTTAAATTCTAATAGATATTTTCTATTTGAAATTAGTATGAATAAATATGTGCTCTAGATTATTTTTAAATAGAAAATTAGATCAGGAATTTGTTATATAACTTGTTTTTTTATGTTTGCGATTTATGCCGCATTATAATAAATGTTTTATTGGTGCCAAAATATTTTTTTATGATAGTCGCTAATGAGAAAAAAATCAAATGAACCAACGAATAAATATTGTCCTGTTTCTTTTTTATTATAATAACCATTATAAAAATACCGTGACCGCCATATATCAATTTTATTTTTAGTTTTGGATTGAATTTGAATTTTATATGATTCAAGTGATTCACTGAACGTATTTACGTGAAAAAGTTTAATTTAATATTTATTCTTTTGTTTCAGAGAGAACCAATAATAACAATCGATGTTGTTGGTAGCAATGTCAAGTATATACGAGGTAAGAGAAATAGATTTAGTATTATTTTGTTGATTTTAAATCCAACTTTAAACTGACTGAAAAAAATATTTGCAGTAGACTCCGTTTCACATCAGAAGAATCCACGTGCCAACTGACTTGCGCAGAACCCAAAATCGGTTTGTTTATTTATGTAGCCTCGAAAAACCGTCTCATGCCATTGGCCTTACAAACGATGTTTCATGCCGATACCAATTTTATTATTGATATTTGAGGTTGTGTTTGAGGCAATCATATACTGTCGAATATTTTTTTTATATTTTAAGACGTTTAGCTAGTGTTGTGTGTTTTATTTGACTCAAAACCATGCCTCCTAAAAACTTGTTGATGTTAGAGGAAAAATTATCCATAGGTAGTCAAGGCTGACAGATTCTAATTTTGTGTTAACCTAAAAAATGTGAAAACGTTACGCTACAACTGCAACTTCACGTGGCTTTTTCTTATGTGAAATGGAGTCTACTTTCTAAAAAACGACAATAATATAAGCAAGCACATCTCCTTGCTTCTTCAGCATTGAACAAGAAATGACATTGACTAACTTCAGCAATTGACTGTTGGAATGAAAATGACTAAAAGTAAATAAATTGATGTTTTAGTACCAAGTATATTGATATTGTTTAACTTTAGATGCCATTTTAAATCAGCAATTTCATAATAAGTTTGAGGTTGATGGTTATAACATATAAATAAATACTTTCCATTATATGAATAAATAATCCTACCGGATGTTCCATATAGACTTTACATATTGACATAAGAATAATCTTTGTCTTCGAAATTGTATAGAGCAGCTTTTGTCCCATTCAAATATCGCTATTCATTAAGCCTAAGCTTGCCGGCTTTCTTGACTCCCCTGCCTGGAACGTTTTTTTCGTTTTATATTACATTCAGTAGTAATAACCCAAGGATATTGATAATTGTTCGAAAAAATTTCGTGACAGATTTCGAAAGCTTGTTGCTTGTTGCCTACAAGCAACAAGCTTGAGAAAGTTGTCATATTATCAAAGTCCGAGGGTTATTCGGATAGAAAATTTTTTGCTAATAGAAATACTACAGAGCTAAAACAAATCGTGACATTTCGAAATATTAAATATTTGAATCTTCAAAATCGAAATAAATCAATGTGTCCATAGCAACGTGAAAATATGCCATGGTCTGTTATAAAAGGTAATACCGAGTGCTTCAAATTTTATTGATATTTTTTTCTTTTCAACGAAAACCTGTTTATTTGGCAAAAATATGAAAACAAACCGATTGATAAAATCACGAGTCCGTTAGGACGAGGGATTTTATCTAAATTCGGTTTGTTTGAATGTTTTTGCCTCAAATAAACAAGTTTGAGTGATGAAAATAAAAAATTATGCGAGAAAATTTGAAGAGCGAGTTGTATTTGGGAAGATTATTTTTTTCATCAATTGAGGAGAGGAATTTTGTATTAAATGTTCAATATTCTCTTGGGTGATGGCACTGAATCGGTTTGTGTTCATTTTTCAATAAACTTCGAAGCACTTTTAGTTGTCAATAATGACAAATTCAGAGTAAAATTTTGACGTTTCAATGTAAACAAGGTATTATCGATGAGAAAGCAGAATTATTAGTATAATACCGAATGATTGGCTAGAATAATGTATTGCTATGGGTTAAAACCACCAAAATGTCAGATTTTGACAAGTGAAAAAATAATCAAAGGTAATACCACGAGTGCTCCAAATTTTATCGATAATTTTTTATTCCCACGAAAACTTGTTTATTTGGCAAAAATATGAAAACAAACCAATTGATAAAATCACGAGTCCTTTAGGACGAGGAATTTTATCTAAATTTGGTTTGTTTGAATGTTTATGCCTCAAATAAACAAGTTTGAGTGATGCAAATAAAAAATTATGCTATAAAATTTGGAGAGCGAGTTGTATTTGGGAAGATTATTTTTTTCATCAATTGTGGAGAGGAATTTTGTATTAAGTGTTCAATATCTCTTGGGTGATGGCACTGAATCGGTTTGTGTTCATTTTTCAATAAACTTCGAAACACTTTTAGTTGTCAATAATGACAAATTCAAAGTAAAATTTTGATGTTTCAATGTAAACAAGGTATTATCGATGAGGAAGCAGAATTATCAGTATAATACCGAATGATTGGCTAGAATAATGTATTGCTATTGGTTAAAACCACCAAAATGTCAGATTTTGACAAGTGAAAAAAATAATCAAAGGTAATACCACGAGTGCTCCAAATTTTATCGATAATTTTTTCTTTCCACGAAAACTTGTTTATTTGGCAAAAATATGAAAACAAACCAATTGATAAAATCACGAGTCCTTTAGTACGAGAGATTTTATCTAAATTTGGTTTGTTTGAATGTTTATGACTCAAATAAACAAGTTTGAGTGATGCAAATAAAAAATTATGTGATAAAATTTGGAGAGCGAGTTGTATTTGGGAAGATTAATTTTTTCATCAATTGTGGAGAGGAATTTTTTATTAAATGTTCAATATTCTCTTGGGTGATGGCACTGAATCGGTTTGTGTTCATGTTTCAATATACTTCTAAGCACTTTTTTAGTTGTCAATAATGACAAATTCATAGTAAAATTTTGACGTTTCAATGTAAACAAGGTATTATCGATGAGGAAGCAGAATTATCAGTATAATACCGAATGATTGGCTAGAATAATGTATTGCTATTGGTTAAATGTTAGATTTTGTAATGTTGACATGATTGAGTGAAATTGTTCATATGATAAAAAATAAGGAAATTTGATTGTTTCTCGGAACTGTCCAAAAATTTTCTTTGTAATTAAATAGTATGATTCCCAAACATAAGCTACA
The DNA here is from genome assembly GCA_910591685.1 of Galerucella tenella. Taxonomy (NCBI): domain Eukaryota; kingdom Metazoa; phylum Arthropoda; class Insecta; order Coleoptera; family Chrysomelidae; genus Galerucella; species Galerucella tenella. The sequence continues at coordinate 6,237 of CAJUYH010001194.1, read as the reverse complement.
TGTTCGTTCGTTCGTTATTTTACTTGTCTTTCAAGCCATATTTCACCGAGTATTCCACTTAAAAGCTCTCCAGAGTTGGTGCATACCGCACAACAGATAAATTATTAACTAACTCTACTTCTTGTCCCATTCGACTTAACCTTCTTATATACGGTGGCGTAGTGTCTCGAATATTCGAAGATGATCGAAAACGATAGGTCAGATTTTCAGTAAGTAAGGACAGCTCTGTTTTAGCTTTTCATTTCTGGGTTAATTACTAATCGTACTATATAGGTGCAATTCTGTAAGCAAATGTTAAATTTTAACGCACAGTTAAAAATAAGATTATCTTCTAACCCATTTTTGTTAGTCTGTATGCATATTAAGTTTTAAAGTATCAACGGAAAACTCTTTATTGGATACCATACATGTTAAAATTCGAATTATAATCTTGACTAGGTATAGATTAAAACATTTAAAATAGCGTAAACTTTGTCAAATTTAACGGCGTACCGTTAATTTTTAACCACTTCTTATAGAATTGACCCATGTCTGCTAGAGGAACGTTAAAATTTTGATAATGATGGGTGAGTGAGAGTCAGTGACGAAATTAAACTATTTATACTACAAAATTCAAATTGAATATAATTTGGGTATGTCACTGAAAATTCAGTCTTTTTTTTTTAATCACAATACAGGGAGGTCGAAAATGTACCCAATTGCTTAGAGGGAAGGTTTTTTGTTCGACTTGAAGGGAACACTTCGTTGCCTCCGAATAGGAAGATTATAGTAAAAATAATCACTTTGTTAACCACTCTTTGACAGAAGAAGATTCAAGGCTTTAGCAAAATTTGTAGTAGTAAATTAACTAGCAAAGAGGGGGATTGGAAGACCCTTCTGCTATATCAGCTTCAATGTATTATTGGTCGAAATAAGCAGAGCCGAAAAAACGAGAAGAACTGACGATTGGAAAGATAGACAATCAAAGATAATTCTGTTTGATAACAACCAAAAGATAGGTCTATACTGGTAAAAGACTGTAAAGAGTCCCTCAACAGGCTGGCAAGAGGCAACAAAGTGTCTCTAATGGGTGCCGGTACATGAGGAGATTGCAGGTAATGAAAAGGCGGACCAGTTAGCTGAAGAAGATTGTAAAGGAGACTTCATAGTTCCGGAAACGTTTTGTGGAATCACAAAGGATTATATAAGAGGGAGAAATTGGGACTGGCTGGATAAGGAACACCAACATCAAATAGAGGTTGATACAAGGACACTTCCATAAAAAGAGTTTACTGAGCAAGGTAGACAGGGAACTCTCAACCAGGCTGTTGAAACTGGGTAAGATACAGTTACCGACCTGGTGAGTAGATAATACATCCTTTGGAAGCATCTGCACAAAATGGGCAAAGTTAGTGAACCTATGAGCAGGAAATGTGAACTTTATTATGAAACGCCTACTCACATAGGTACTCTGCTTCTGCGAGAACTTACAAGGTCTCAGACGGAAGCAATGTTGAGAAGGAATAATACAACCATTAAAACTACTGGAAATCCTTCTAGTCAAACTAGTGGCCTAAATAGAATTTACGAAGCTTCTGGAATGGAAGTAGATAACATGGGAAATGGTACAAAGATTCAGTTTGTGCCTGGGCTGTTAAACACAACCCAAACGAATTAATTCAATGAACCTGTTGAGATCAAATGAATGCCCAAGTCAGAGTAAAACTGCACCAAGAGTTTTAACAGGAATTTCAACGGGACATTGTCAACAGAAAAGCTTAAAATGGTGTAGGAAAAAGAATGTAGATATATACATTTATTGACAGTAATGAGAACATTCTGCATAGTTTCTGCAAGGCAAATCTTTATTCAGTGATCACCCCAAATCTAATATTTTGAACTTCGGCGAAGATCATACCTTATACGCAATTATTAAAAACTCGCCAAATACACACTCTCATTGTTATCTACAGTTTTTTTATCAGCTCCCATTCTCTTCATAAACGATTACCTCTAACTCGATCTCCAGTTCATATTTGCTTGAATTGGACATTGTATGCAGTGACTTTACTACTTTATTATTATTAAAACAAACATTAACTCCGGCAAATACAGTTACTTCCTCCGTTTACTCGAGCTTGTTTACATAAATAGAACAAACATAAACTTTGACATACGAGTATATGCAGCAATATACTATATGGAAGCAATAATCTCATTAGGGCAACCAAGAGTATATAAGTGGTTGTGGAGATTTGAAAGAAAAATAAATAGGAATGTGAGTGGAATATGTTACTGAAAAGTGCTTTGGTAAGATTATTAGTACGAGGAAATTGAGTTTAAATCAACAATTATTTGTTAAGATGACTGAAATGAGATCTTTGATTCATTTACATCTTTAAGATTTTTATATCAACCAAATTTTGGTTACCATTTTCCCATTTTTCATCTTCATAATTAGAGACAAACAAAGCAGGACCATTACAGTCTTGGCATCGGTCTGGGTCTTGTGGATCTAGTTTCAGTACCTACTGGCCTTCGATCTTGGTAGGGGGCGTGCATAAATTCGACGCTAAAATTTCACTTAATCTTTTTGTCACTTTATGTACCTGCTTGCAGACCCTTAAATTTGACGCTAGGTACCTCTACTAATCCTTCTACCTGTTTATTTTGTATAAAAATATCAGAAAATAAGAAATAGAAAACTAAAAAAAACAAGAAAACCCAGGCCCAAACCTGATTGATCAAAGTGTAACTATGTATAAAAATATCTGAAAATGAGAAATAGAAAACTAAACAAAGGCAAGAAAACCCAGGCCCAAACCCGGTTGATCAAATATAACCTTAATCCTCAAAAGACATAATCCTTCCGGCAGCGTCTAATTTAAGGGTGTCTCTCCTGGGCTACAGGTAGTTAGCGTCCAATTTGAGGCCGCCCTTGGTAGGGATCTTCATCGACTCTGGTCCTCGGTTTTACGTCTCTAGTAATCTAAAGTGTTTCTGTAAGCAAACTGTACGGGCCCAACGACGGTGTTTGCCCAATGGTCACCCATCCAAGTACTAACCGTGTCCGAAACTGCTTCACTGTAATTATCGCATGCTGAATCGACGCAGACGCTCTGAAATTATATAAAAAACACAGAACTTCCAATTAACTATTTCAAGCTAATATTGATTCGAAAATATACCCTTAGGATTAGAATTTTAGACACCTCATTGATATTATTGAATGAAAAAAAAAATGGAAACTTTCCCATATCCATGTACTTGCTGCAGATAACTACCAGTGTTTTATCAACATCCCATATTATGAAGGGGGTTAAATTATCAACCCTTTCGTTATTTAAACATAACATTTCCAGATTGACCTATCGAATGAACGGGAACAGTTAGTTAACAAATATTATCCTCGAATATAATTCTAGTGTACATCATCACTCGAAAGTTATTCACCCTGTATTCTTTATAAAAATTAGATTAAAGTCAGAAATCGACCAGTTTAAGGATTTTTTTTCATATTACAGTATATTTAGTTAATAATAAATTTATGCGGTAGATACTTGTATAATTTAATGAATACAAATCCTTATTCGTATATTTATGAGTCATTCAGTTAAAAAAATCCTCACGGTTAATATTTTTTATTAACTTTTGTGTAAAGTTTATCCGCTGAGAGGATCAAGTCCCACTTTATCAACTCGTTTATTTCGAAGTAGAGAGGAAAAGGAAATTGCATAGAAAGTAGCTTGAAAAATATGGAAAACTTCACGTTTTAAATTATAATTTTAAAATATCTTTATCGTACATAGCAAAAGCGCGGCATTTTAAAAAGCAAAAATACTGAATTATTATGAGTTGTAGATCTCGTAAAAATAAATATAAATGTGTTCCGAATTATAAACATCTACTTTTTATACTATGTATTATGTACAGGGTGTTCCATGAAGCGAGGTTATCGGCTGTATCTCGAAAAGTATTTGTCCCAGGTTGTGGAGGAACAATATTGATAGTAAAAGTGGCAAACAGAAATAGCTGGAATTAGATTTGAACACAGCAGTAACGACCCATAGTGGTTAAATTTTGAGGTTGGAAATAATTTCTCTGAGCCGCTTTTACCATCAATATTTCTCCCCCACAACCTGGGACAAATACTTTTCGAGATACAGTTTAATGGGCCACACTGAATTACCAATAATTTCATGTACCTACTGTAATCTTATGTATAGTTCATTCAATAGCCTTCTTGGTGTGCATCATCGTGTGTGACGTATATCCGAGTTTTCGGCATGTCGTTTACTTTATTTGCTATTTTCACATTTAGCTAACCTTAAATTTGATGAATAAAATCACCAAGATCGTATTCAGTTTCTTTTTCTAACTGAAAATACTTGAGAACTCTCAAAATGCTGTTTAGTCCAGTCTACAAGTTGAAAACCGTGAAAAATAGAGATAAAGCTCCTAAAAATATGAGCAATAGCTCATTGGATTCGGAATGACCTCTAGAAAAATGTGTTTCAAGGATTTTACTGCACGTAAAAAATTGCAATTGTTATTAACAAAATAAGATGAAAAAAAAGAGGTATTTATGTTTTTGTTAATAACTCGTAAACTATTAATATTTCAGATATTTGGAAATAAGGTCCTTAAAGAGGAGGAAATTTCCGAAAAAAAGGTCCAGCTCCCGGAACTTGACCTCTATTATTAATTTTTTTAATTTAACGCTGAAAATAGGGCTCCGCGCAGCGATTACGGCATGGGTGCTCTGTCGCTAAACACGGCGTACAACAGAAAATTAATTTTTTATAGTAACAAATATGAATTTAAAAATTTAAATAAATTATGGTATCATCCAGATACTTGAAAGAATTTATGCCCGTTAGAAAACAAATTTTAAATCAATTTTTCAAAAAGTTATGCAATTGTTGATTAACGAATTTTTTTCCTATCTCACTTTCATAAATGACGACATAAAAGTTTAAATAATGAATCTAAAAATATTTAGCTTCGTGTTTGTCTTCTTATATATATACTTAACAAGATACCGCGATAGAAATTTATTAAAGTTAATTATTTTTTAAAGTTAACAAAAAATGAAAAGTCTAAGAAATGTTATTGAAAAATTTTTTTCAAACAAATGTTATATTATTGCTGTTTTCGTATCCAACAATGGCATTAAGTATCATTGTAAAAAATTTTTTTACATCATTTATTAAGAAACTGCTTATAAACAAATAGACAAATTTAATATTTAAAGAAATTTTTTTTACCATTATTTTGTCTTGGAATAAAAATATTTTTTAAAAATCATTATAATTTTTAAAAAATATTTTTGTTCTTAAATACATTTTTTTATTGTTTATAACCGTTTTTTTTTAATATTTCGATTATTTAAATAATAAGTTAAGGAATGATTTTCTCTTTAAAAATCATAATTGGCATTTCTTCATCGGTAAATGAAAAAAAAAAATTTATCAATAATTTCATTGTTTGTTTACTCAACAATTTGTTATAAACAAATTCTAACTACCGCTATATTTTTTTTCTTGAGCTAAAAAAAATAACAAAAACAGCAATATATATCAAAATACTGAAAAAAATTATTGAAAACAAAATAATTAACTTTAATAAATTTTTATCGCGGTATCTTGTTAAGTATATAATATATATAAGAAGAGTTCCACAAATCCAAATATTTTTAGATCAATTATTTAAACTTTTATGTCGTCATTCATGAAAACGGACATAGGAAAAAATACATTTTTATAGAGGTCATTTCGAATCCAATAAGCTATTGCTCATATTTTTAGGAGCTTTATATCTATTTTTCACGGTTTTCAACTTGTAGACTAGACTAGTTGTTTTTCCGTGTATCTAGGCGTATTTTTGTTTTATTCCAATAAACATAACAATAAGATTAATATTCACTTTTCATAAATAATAATTGACCGTAAACAACAATGTACAAACCTGACGAGTACTGTCAGTGGAACAGTAGAAAAAGACGTAAGACACATTGCCAATACGAAAGGTACGTCTGCATCCTATTTTAATCGATGTAATTTCTACCGATTGATAGATCGCACTTGCGTGTAATATAAATATCAACCAATTAAATATTTTTAAGTCAAAGATTAGGGTTAACGTTTGTAATACATTTAAACGGTTCATTATTGTAATATTTTGATTAGGATTAATCACAGACCTGCCGAATATACCGATACCTTCTCCACACCCATTTGCAGTTTTGTAGTTAGATGG
>CAJUYH010001193.1:27917-79416 GCA_910591685.1 Galerucella tenella | reverse complement strand
AAAAAAAAAAGATAAATAAATAGGGAAATTCTTTTGTTATGAATGAAAATGAAATAAATAGGATTCACATCTCACCAATATATTTCCCGTAGTTCTTTGGCTGCTATCGGATGACTGATAATGTTCAACAATTACATTCGTTATCTGTTGATAATTTTAATATGATGATTATAAACTGCGTATGATATGCTGAAGTCAAGAACAGCAAATTATTGTGGAGTTATAAACAGATGTTTCGAATAATTTTTTCACTATTTTCTATTGCGTTTCTCGAATGATCAACCTAAATATTATGCTATTTATATTGAATCATTGATATTTTTATTATTAGGATATTCAAAATAATAACAGAAATTTGACTGATTTTTAATTATACATTTGAACTAACTTCGTATTTAGAAATATACTAACATTTACGTGAATATACAGCAATCAGATAAATCCAATAACTCGTTATTCAATCACGTGAAATTCATTTTTATAACTGCAAGAATATTATTCAATATTCATTATAATATTTCATCGTTGATAAACATTATGCAAATTTTAAGTTTGAAATAATTGCATAAGTGGAAACGAATAAATAACAGTATCCATTGGCAAATCAATATATTTCAATGATCCAGATATGAAGGATACATATCAAATTGTGATGCAAATACGACAAAGTAATACATTTATCATGCATTAAATTATTTCGCAAATTATTATCATGAAAAATAAATGAATTTCATATAAGAAATGTCAGTACGTTTGAATAAATCAGTATAAAAGTATAAATTAATTTTTATATTATTTAACATATATAATTTAAACTTGCAAAATAATTTTTTTTTTTAATGATTTTAATGTAGTGAAAATATAATTGTGTCTGTGCTGCATTGCCAGACACTCCTGACCTCATTACTTAATTATTAATTTATATACAGATAATACGTGGCCTGATGTCAGTGTCAATAATTGAATGAAATTGCCCATGCGAATACTTAAAGCCCAATTATTTTACATCCACTCGTTACAACGACATCGCCCAAGTAGCCATTCTACATCCGCAATAATGACTATCAATTTCATTTGTTTCCACATAATTATTTATTTATTCATTATCACATTTATTGAATGCGCACATAGACCCATTGTACCTAAATCAAATTATGAAGTTCAATATCTTAGTGTGGTAATAATAAAGTCTTCAATCCAATAATCTATTATATATATCATTAATGAAAATTGTGTGATAGCGCGATATTAAATTTTTTCTATTATATTTAAACAGATATTTGAACATGGTGATCGTACGCCAGTGAAACTATATCCAAATGATCCGAATGGACATGAAAATTTTGAACCTGAAGGACTTGGACGATTAACACTTGTGAGTAATATGATAACAAATAATATCAAGTATATTTTATCATTGATATTTTTATATGTATATAAATATATGAATTGCAATTACTTAGAAATGTTTTGTAGGAAGGAAAAACACGTGAATATGAATTGGGTAATAAATTACGTTATTTGTATGAAGATTTTCTTGGCGAAATTTATAAGCCGTACATGGTGAAAGCTCGCAGTACCCATTATGTTCGGACAAGAATGTCATTGATGATTGTACTCAGTACTTTATATCCGCCGAGGGGTGCTCAGATATGGAATAGACAATTGAATTGGCAACCAATACACTTCAGTTATTTTCCAGAAAATGAAGATATTCTCCTTGCACCAGATAAATGCTCAGCGTAAGTTCAATAATGTTTTGTCGGTATCGAATAAAGTATCCAATTGTATTGCCTCGATAAAAAAAAGTGATATGGTAATGTTGTTTGCAGTAAATACATTGAAGAACTGGAGAGAGTACAAGAGTTGAAAGAGGTGGTGGCAGAAGTTAAAAGTTTTTACCCATTGATGAAAAATCTCACTCGTTGGAGCGGACAAAATATTAATTCAATATCTGATTGTTTTCATTTTTATCACGATCTGATGGCAGAGCACTTGATGGGGCTCGAGATGCCTGAATGGGCTCACAATATTTTACCACACGGTAGACTATTGTGGAACGCAACGATTCTCCAATACAAAATTATGAATTACAACACAAATTTACGTAGATTGTTTGGTGGTAAGTTTTATTTTATTGATGATATTCGATTATAATTTCAATCACATCTCGAAATAATATATGAAATTATTAGGTATGCTTGTCAAAAATATTATTGATACGATGGATGGTATTGCTAATAAAACAATTAGAGACGGACGTAAAATACAGCTTTTTAGTGGACATGAAACGAATATTGCTGCTTTTCTTTCAACACTTGGTATTTACAAACCGCATGTGCCTCAATACTCAAGTGCTGTCATTGTTGAATTGCTCCGAAATAGACATGGAAAATACTACGTTGGTGTGAGTATATTGATTTAACATTTCTATTGAAAATTATAAAGTTACCGTGAATAAAGACTGCACAATTGAATTTAATGAATTGTTTTAGATACGTTACTATTTGGGCATTCCATCAGAAGACAAACTTTTGCGAATCCCTGGATGCGAAATGAATCCCTGTCCACTTAAAAAATTTATACAATTGATGAAAGATGTAACAGCAACTGAAGAAGACATGCGTATTGTTGATGATAACAATCACAATTAAATATTAAAGTCGTACGTGCGCAATAATAATGACCGCCCATGCATGCATTAATTTCATCACTTAATCATCATTCATTACGTTATATATGTATATAATAAGTTTGTAATATACGTGTCATTTTATTAAAAAAATATTTAATTTAATTTATCGCTATGTAGTTAATTCTTACTCATGTGGGTTGTGCAATTATAGGTGATAATAATATATGCTAATTTATAGCATTTCAGTTACGTTACGATTTAAGTATTACATTAATGGATTGGATATTACAGAATGTGATATAAATTGTCCTGTTGAAGACCTTATGCAATTATTACAAGATGTAATACCATCCAACATGATTTGTCCATGTGTAGGAAATTATATTTAGTGAAGTAAAAGTGCACGAATGTTTTGGTAGTTCATATTAATAATTTAAGTGAAAATGATAAGAATTATGCCTCAATTGTATAAGTTTATTTATATTCATTTATTATATCGAATAAAATGAATGTTTCTAAGATATTTATATAATGATTGAATGTTGAACATGTGTTTTTTTCTTGTTTGCTCACAATATTTAATTTGTAGCTCTCACGTATATAAATTAATTTTATTAATCAAATTTACCTGTTGAGTTAAGTGATAGTATTCCTAAAAGATATATGTAATATCAGTTGGATCAGCTTATCATATTATTTGACTGGGTATCTGGATATAATATTGACTGCCACTATTATTTATATGTGAACAGTCTTTTTAATATTTAGATTTTTTCAATTGAGTCAATAGAATATATGTTAACACCACATTTCTCTAATGAAAAAATTGTGAGAAAATAATAACTTTTGATTTGTTGCGATCAAATCGTAGAGCAATATTCGTCAATGACACTTTTCACGTATACACGCAATAATGATCATCAATGTCTTTCACATTTTCGTTATTATCTTCGTAATTATATCTATTGATTCTTTATTTGCAATTCCAATAGCTGCCACTAACAGTTGATTTGCTCTATATATGCAATGTTACTTTATTCATTGTGTTCAACTGTTGTATCATGTTCACTGTGAGTATTCTAATATTTTTTATACTGCTCAATATGAAATTAAAAATTGAATTTATAACTAATAAACATTATGCAATTTCGATAGATACATGGAAGAGTTATCAAGAGTGGAAAAATCGAGAGAGGTAAAGAGAGAAGTTGAAAAATTTTGTCCGTTGATGAATAATCTCACACAATAGACTGGTAAGCTAATAAATTCAAGCCATGATATGTTGCTTCTTTATAGCACACTAATGGCTGAGTATTCAATGGGACTGGAATTACTAAAGTGGACCCACAATATTTTTCCGAGAGGTCAATTATGGGAGGCAAGCGTTCTTAGATTTCATACATTCAATTACAATGCTAAACTTCGTCGACTATATAGTGGTAAGATTGACAAGACTTATAATAAAAATACAAGTCCACATTATTAGTAACATATTGCAATCATACGATATTATTGTTTTGTTTTTATAACGTAGGTATGCACCTGAGAAATGTTATTGATAATATGAGGAGTATAGCAAATGGAACAATTAATAAATTAATAAATCTGAATACATCTTTTTAGCGCACATGACAATAACGTCGTATCTCCTCTTATGACTCTCGGTGTTTTTGAATCACATCTACCTGAATACTCAAGCGATGTTATTATTGAATTGCTACAGAGTCATGATAATTATTATTATGTTCGTGTAAGTTATATACTGATGATTATATAAAATTATGGCACAATAGGATTTTATCTAATTCTATTTATTGAACTGTTTTAAATACGTTATTATTCGGAGATTCCACCAGAAACGAAAGAACATCATTATTGGCATCAGTCATTTTAGTAAAATGAACTCAGTACCGAATAATGAGCCTTCACATTTACACGGCATTCATAATCATAATACAAGATAATAATTATTATTATTGTGTGATAAGTTAATCATTATAGTCAGGTGTAGCAGAAGATAATATCATATGATAAATTAACTATACGCATTATGAAATTTCAACTATATGAAATAGATTTTTTCTGTCGTAGATATTGACAGAAAAAGAGTTTTTATTTGGACTTCAACCAACGATGTAAGTACTATAAAATGAAATATGTATAGATAAATGCGCATTTGCAGTGATATCATCTCAGTACTGAGAGTTAAGTGAGAAGGAAGTGAAGAGAAAAATTAACATCTGGATTGGTGCGTGCGGACATCAACTATATAACGTGAGCTACAAGTATTTATACATTGGACTGTATAGAAAAATTCATTTACAATATTCTAAATATAATAATAAATATCAATTTACAATATATCAATAATGTAATTGAAAAGATTCGAAATGCATGAGCTACTGTGTAAATAATACAAATCAATAGCAGATCATTTTACAACAGTTCAAATTGAATAGTAAAATAGTTATGTATCAAAGTAAAAAATAATCGTGATAATATTTTTTCATTATTTATGTTTCAGAAATTAATATCGTAAAAGTGTTTTTATATATTTTACATGCAACAATGGCATCCAATTACGTTCATGTGGTCATCTGTACTATTGTAATTGGATCAATTATATCTTTTATAGTTCCATCAATTGATTGTATAGCAGATTATAAAGTTTCATTTTTGAGTGTGGTACATCATTAATTCATATCTTATTTATTATTTATCAATAGATTGCGTGACAATTATATTATTTCTCATCTATAATCATTTATTATTTAAGATATTTCGCCATGGCGATCGCACACCAGACAATTTATATCCAAATGATCCGTACATAAATTACGACTTTGATTCCATAGGAGGCTTTGGAAGTTTAACACTTGTGAGTCATATCTTTGTATATTTTTCATTTATTATTACTATACTTCGGGTAAATATATGAATGTTGCTTATTGAAATTAATTTTGATTGTTAAACAGGCAGGAAAAGCAGGTTCATATGAATTGGGTACTCAACTTCGTTATCTCTATAAAGATTTTCTTGGCGACATTTACATGCCAGATATGGTGATGGGTCGCAGCACCGATTACGACCGAACAAAGATGTCATTAATGCTTGTTCTGAGTGCTCTATATCCACCCAGAGGTAAACAAATATGGAACCCAATATTAAATTGGCAACCAATACCTATCAATTATGTTTCAAGAAACAAAGATTTCCTCACGGCAATCCAATCATGTCCACTGTGTGTATTTATTGCATGTGCCATATTGCTCATTAAAATGTGAAAATTTTTATTTTGTTATTAATTATAATTAATTCATGTTTTAGATATGTTGAAGAGGTAATAAAAATACAAAATTCAGAGGAAATAGTGGTAAAAGTTGAGAGATTTCGCCCGCTGATGATTAACCTTACACAATGGACTGGAAAAAATATCAATTCAAGTACCGATTTGCTTCTTTTTTATCACACATTGATGGCTGAGTATTCAATGGGACTTGAATTGCCTGAATGGACCCACGATATTTTTCCAAAAGGTTTACTTTCAGAAGCGGCCATTCTCCGATTGCAGATTCTCAATTACAATACTAAACTCCGTAGTTTATTTAGTGGTATGATTAAATTTTTTTTGGATATTAATTGCATATAATATTTGTTATATTATTTCGTACAATACTATTATATTGATATTGTATTGCAGGTATGCTCCTTAGGACTATTGTTGACAATATGAATGGATTAGCTAATGGGACGCTCAATGATAAACGGAAAATACATCTATTCAGTGTACACGACACTAATATCGCATCACTTCTTATGACTCTTGATGTTTTTGAACCACATGTACCTGAATACTTAAGCACTGTCATTATTGAATTGCTACAAAGTCATAATAATCAATACTATGTTTGCGTAAGTTATATAAATATCAATAGAATATTATTTTATAAAATAATAGACTTTCATTTATATTAATTGAATGATTTTAGATACGTTACCATTTTGGTACTCCGCCAGAAACAAAAGTACTTTCAATTCCAGGATGTAATATGAATCCTTGTCCATTGGAACAATTCATCAACTTAATGACAGACGTGATGACCACCGCAATATGTTCAAATTAAAGATTATAATTGACGAATAATAAAATTTATATGTATAATTTATACTTATTTTTGATATTATCATATACCTGTAAGATCATAAGTTGTTACATAAATTGTTTTTTATCTCAAAGAACGTACTAACCTAATAAAACAAACATGAATATAATATCGCTATTTCCTGCATACAAAATGATGATTATTTATCTAGTGGAGCAGCATTTATCGTGACAAGACTTTATTGTTATCAGCAAAACAAAAAAAAATAATCTCTTGTTCGTATTATTTGTTTCAAGAGTGTTCACATTGAACACATTGAACGCAGTGTTATACACATAAATATCAGTTGCAGTTGGGCCATCTGTAAATGCACTGTGATATGATAATTAATTGGTGAGAAATGGCGTCAAACGAAAGGTCATTGATATTTGTGGTGATGGTTATTCTGAATATATTGTTGCCATGGTGTTATGCCGAAGTGAAACTGATTCAAGCGACTATTCGTCACGCTGATAGAAATCCATTGCCGCAAAAATATTCTCATTTGTATTATCCAAATGATCCTTATAAGAATTGTGATTGGACACCTGATGGGCCAATGGAACTGACAAATGTAATGAATATATTATAAATACTTGTAATAGTGCAATTGAAAAATAACTTTTAATTGTCAACATCATGAATTTATAATTTCGTTTTTTTTCTTCTTCAATAGACAGGAAAGCGAAATGCATACAACCTCGGTAAATTTTTCCGCGAGAGATACGGAACGCTGATAGACTCAACATACAAACCAAATAGTGTTTATTTTCATGCTGCTCAAATGAGCCGAACAATTAATACAATTCAACTAGTTGCAGCTGGATTATTTCCACCATCAGATAATCAAATGTGGAATTCGAAATTATTATGGATACCTATACCTATCCATTCTACACCTACTTATGAAGATATTCTCAATTATCCACTTACATTGTGCGAGAATTATTTCATCGATCATGTAAAATCTCAGGTTGAAGTAAATCGATTATTCAATGTGCTCGATAGTATTCGAACATTTTATGATTTTCTCGGTTATCATACTGGTGTGAATTATACAAACAGCAGACAAGGTTGGGTACTATATCATCAATTGGCCGCTCAGGTATTTGATAAATTGTACATATAAAATGATTATATTTTATCCAATGTCCCAGAAATTTATAAACATTTACTATAATGGTACCTTTCTGTTTATTTTTATTATTTTCTTTTTTTTTTCACGGTCTTCTGAGGTAGTGGCTGGATATTTAACATTTATTTGTGGTCAATAGATTTAAATTTGCTTCACACATGTACTAAATTTTCATAAGCAATAAAACTTACAACTGTATTGTTACTTTACGATGAATAATTTGTCAATGATTGAAACAATTCTTGCAGGCAGGACTTGGATTAAAATTGGAGTCATGGACAGAGACAATATATCCTAATGGAAAACTCGTTGACATTAGTGCTGTTGAATATATTCTTCAAACGTATACAGATCGAATGAAACGTCTTGTAGGCGGAGTATGGATAAAATTATTTTTAGATCATATTGATGATTTAATTACTGGTAAAAATAATCAATGTCGGGCGTATTTTTATGCGTCTAATGAAATTCAGGTTGCAGCAATATTGAATGTGCTCGGTGTATACAAAGCTCATGTGCCTAATTATACCAGCGCAATCATATTTGAATTGCATGAGATTGGCAAAGAATTGTATATTAAGGTTGGTAAATATAATTTTTATAATAATAGTGAAAGTAATATATTTGTGAATCAACAGTATAATACTTATTTGTTTTCATTGTAGGTTATATATAGAAATGAAGAGGCTGTAATTGAATTCACAATACCTGGGTGTCCAAGTTCAATTTGTCCACTCTCAACATTCAAAAGTGCTTTGAAAAATGTTACAATGAATAACTTCGAAGAGGATTGTGGAAATCGCGTAAATATTCCAATTATTTGATGTATTACCCTGATAATTATCATGTTCATATTATTAAATCACTATAAAATTCTCATTTGTCTACTTTTACTCAATATAATATAATGAAGCATTATTATGGCTTAATATATGAAACAAAAAATTAATTAACTCTGCAATATAGAGTTTGCATAAAAATTATTGCCACATTATAAATAATAGGCATGCAAAAAATCAGAAGATTTTACACGGAAGCATTGCTCGTCCCCTTACACCAAGATTAGAGACAGCGAACATGGCACCAGCGAGGGGCTGCTCATGCAATTCTCTTTCTGACAGGCCTCTTCTCGCTGTCGCCACATAAAGAATATCAAGATCACGACCACCAAAAGCTACGCTATTTACTTTTGTTACTGGAAAATGAATGGTGTATAGTAGATCCCCGGTAATGGGATCAATTTTAATTACCTGAAATGAAAATTATTGAATCAATAGACATTCAATTAATTAGTTATATATTTTATTAAATTATTGGCTACTATATCTTACCCTTCCACCTTCAGTAACTGCTAACCAAATATTTCCATCTGTATCAAGCGTTAATCCGTCCGGTAAACCCGGAATATTATGCTCCGCAAGATTGAAAATCGTACGTCTATTAGCTATATACAATAAAAATAATTGTCAATTAATGATACATATAATTGGAAGTATTATATTGGTGAGCTAATCCCTTACAGATTTCTCCAGTGAATTGATCATAGTCAAACACTTCCACTTTTAATGTTCGAGAGTCAGCATAATAAAATGTGTCGTTGTTGTAATTCCATGCGAGACCATTGCTGATAGATACGGGATACAATATTTCTGTTGGTACACCATAATAATCAAATCTGTACAGAGAACCCATATTGTCTATAAGTTCACCGCCATTTATTTGTCCCATTGTTCCTGCCCAGAATCGACCTTGTGGATCGACCTTTCCATCATTAAATCGGGTATGAACTCGGCCAATATCAACGGAGGAAATGATACGTGAAGAAGGATTATAATCATTCACTCTGGGATTCCACGATACCTCAACTAAATTTGTGCCACATCCGACAAGGAACATGTTTGGCTTTTCGGCAATTGGAACTATAACAGATGTCGATCCTCCTGCTAATAAAAATAGTGACAAACGGAAAAGCTGTACTTTTCATTTGTAATAAAACAATATAAGTTAAAATTTCGATGTTCGTGTGATTATTACAGAGGTGTGCGAGAGTAACACGGTTTGTTTCCGGATCAAAACAATGTATATTTTGTTCAAAGATGTCAACAAAGTATAGGAGGTTATTTGATGAATCCCAATGTGGACCTTCACCAAGTTCCAGTGGTTCGGTAACTTGTTCGATTAACATTGAACCTTGGTCACTATATGAAGATCATATAGATAATAGTGAATTAGCTATCGATTCAAATTGTTGAAAAACGCACTGTTCAATATGCTATTTACTTACGGTTGTGAAAATAAATGAAATACCAGGGAAATTATCCAAACAAAAATATCCCGTATCATCATACCGCGAGAATCGGGCTTTCAAAATAATTTGTACAAATAAGACAGCAAAAAATTACCAGAATGTATTATATCTCAGAGTAAATACACTGAGCTCGATATAAAAGCAATAGTGTATGGATTTAATTCGTAATTTTATGTAGTATTGAACACAACGATAAGAATGATTGTATAGACTCATAAATATCGCAAGTGATTTGTGTACTTATTCAATTACTTTTATAGCATTCTTAAAAAATAACTGAGTGATGATAAACATTTGTGTATGCAGTGAGGTGAGAACAATGTAGTAACATAATATGAGATATTGATGAAAATAACTTTTTTTCAAATTTTTAAATTGTGCACAGAATAATTGTTTGCATTATTATTGTTTGAATTTCATAATTTATTGATTACCTCTACATTTCTTTCCATTTTTTTTTATGCTACAAATTTATTATCACCATTAATAAATAATGTAACCCTAGTTGCTCTGCTCAAATTTACGATATATGTGCGACACTTTCCTCTCTCTTCGTTCTCTTCTGTTTTTTGTTTCATTATTATTATTTCTACTCGAGTATACAAACATGAATATATCGTCATTTTTTATTTTTAATAAATAAAATCAATGTATATTCGAACCTCACATGAAATTTTATGGCAGTTAGAATCGTTGCAAATAAAAATATGGATAATTATGTAAACATGGCGAACGGAATGATTGACTAGGTAATATAAAAATAATTAAAATAAACATGTACAATAATCGTTCTTATAGAAATCTACATACAGTGCTATCAAGTAAATCACACGTGAACAATTAAGAAAAATTTATTTATAATCCGTAAGCCAGACAATTATAGGCACATCGGGATGTTTATCGTAGTTTGAACTGAATGTCTTCAATTCTCAATAATTGAGAACGGACACAGTTCTTGATTACCTACATTTTCTAAATACACTCATTGGAATTTTTTTCCCTTTTGTTTTTTGCTATTCCATTTGTGTCCATCCTTTTAATACTTTTGATCTTTTTATACGATCTGTGATTAAACGCGGAAGCTGAATTTTCTACGATACTTTTTTTATTTGCTAGATTAAATCGTTTTTAGTCTTGTGGCAAGACCAAACGTAGCATTATTTATTCTTTTTCCATATCTTCATTTTTCGCGATCGCTGTTTTTAAATACGCTCCCATTTATTACGCGAAACGCACAGGACGGATTATATGATTTATCAATAATAAACTATCTCTCAAATTGTTAATAAATAAATATACATAAGTATACAATGCAATATTGTTAGAAAAAAATAATTTGTACTTTCTAAAATCATACAGTAGAAATGCACAAGTTACCGCATTGAAATTTTGCATCTTTTTGTAAGTTATAAATTGGATAAAATGAAAAAATATAACTTACAAGATGATAATGAATTCAATTTATTGATTTCTACTGTAAATGGACGGAGTTTGTATGAATGACTGTCTTATTTTCTCGAATTCAAATAAAAAATCGACGACTAAATATTTAAATTCATAATATAAATAATAATATACAAATACTTCAAAGTATCACTATAAAAATGGACTTCATTAAAAAACACAATGAATTACCATTGGCAATATATATAAATGATGAATACTTTAATTCTCACTTTCTCAATCACTTCCTTTTTCATATAAATACGATATGGTATGTGCATATGACAATTAGAGTTGTTGTTATGTTGTTAAACAAAAATCTCTCGGAATAATGTAAATTTAAATGGCAAAAGTGGTAAATACACATCCTATTACACCATTAGAGGTCTTTTATGATATTGTGTTAAACATACCACGATTATTCATGATTTGTTTTACTTCAATGGCGATGGAAGAGGTGATAATCTGTCATATGGTGAGGGAGCCGGAAGTGCCAATGATGGTGGTAAACTTGAAGTGCTACTCACTGTCGTATCCAATTTTCTCGCCTCATGCTCTAATAAAACGGCGTCCAATGACGGATCTTGTGCAACTGTTCTCAATGAATCTCCCAATGCCTGTCGCAAATGTTGCATTTCTCTTCCTGCACGTGTACTTCGCAACACATACAATTGACGTCTCTTCACCTCTTGATTGAGTTGCTCTCTCAACACTTGTATTTGATTCTCAAGTCGCAGTACTTGTTGCCGATGACTCTGTTCACGCGCTTCCAATAATTTTTCCGCTTGCAATTGCGCCGATCTCAACCGCTCAATTTCCGCCATTCGATCACGACTCGAATCCATTGCTGAATGTGAATGAACATGCATTGTTTTGTATCTAATTATCTCAGCTTCCTTTTCTGCGAGTAATGTTTCTAATCTGCGTATTCTTAAACGTAAATCACGATTTTCTTGTTCAAGAATATCTACACTCACGCATGATCCCATCAATTCAATATGTGCTTTCTCCGGGCGTTCATAACTCTTGCTACGACCACCACTTGCTCTTGATGATGCCAGCGCCCGCTCCAAATTTCGCTTATCAACCTCCAATAATCTTACTTTGTCACTCAATGCATCAACTTTTCCACGCATTTCACTGCGATCCCTTTGTGCACTCTGTAACTGACGCACAAGCTCATCATCTTTATTTGATGTAGATTCCTGTGGCCAACTTGCTAATCGCAATTGAGATTCAAGACCGGAACGTTGCACCTCATTATTAGCCAAATCATTTTGCAACCTGGCATTATGATCTGACAATGATTGATTTGATTGTTTCAACTCCATCACTGTTTGTTGTGCTACATCCAAACGCTCTGACATAACACGTTTATCATTTTCCGTATTTGATAATTGCTTTGATAATTGCTTCAAACGTTCACTGTTACTCTGGTTGAGAGCATTGCTCTCCATCATTGAACGTCGAAGAACACCAATTTCACTTTTCAATTCATTCTCGGACATCGAAGCTCGCTCCAGCGATAAATTCAACTGTTCAATTGTTGACTTCAATGAAGCACAACGTTCCTCGAGGCCGGTGGACGTGCGTATCTGTGCCTCCAATCGATCCTGCAATTTTTGAATGGTTCCATCTTTCTCCTGTAAAACCATTTGAAGTCGCTGCAAATCACCCTCTAATGACATACGTTGTAATTCTAATTTTGTTGATCGCGATTCGGATCGTCCTAAATCCTCTTGCAAGCCACGTTTTTCATTCTCCAAACGATTCAATGACTGTTTCAATTTCTCCAATTTCTCCTCATTTTGATTTTTACCTTCAGATTCGCTGCTGAGCGCAAGCTCTAATGCCGTAACTTTTTCACGCAAGTGCTCCATTTCGTGTGTCTTTTGATGGAGTGCGTCATGCTGCGCCTGATAAGCCGATTGTTTTTGTGACAATTGGGTCTCGAGTGATACTTTTTCATCATTCAAATTGCGCAATGTTGCATTGACATTGCCGACTTTAGTATCCATTTTCTTTTGATGCTCCTGAACTTCGGCCATTTGTTTTTTTACACTGTTGAGTTCATTCTTGCAATCGTCACGTTCACGTTCAATTTGCGCCACCTGTTGCATCAGTGATCGTACACCTTTGCGCACCATTTCCGGGTCCACATCAAGAATGACATCACGACTAACATCATGATCCTGATGTGCAGCCCGTGCTGGGCTCCATCTACGCGATGGGCTCATTAATTTGAATGGCATATTTACAGTGCCATCCAATTGTATTCCAGCAATTCGTCGCAATGTCGAGCCCACACTGCTCAATTTTTGTTCAACTTCTTTTTTGGCTGTTTCCAATTGTGATAATTGGCCGTCTAACGCACGAACGCGTCCTTCAGCGCCACCAAGACGAGCTTTGAGCTCTTGTAATTGTTGCGATGCATCTGCCAAACACACTTCTAAATTATGCTTTTGATCCTCGAGCTTTCTTTCGCGGCATCGTGCATCTTCCAAACGCAACTGCAACTCCTGTTCTGTTGCTCTCCATCGTTCATCCTCCTCATCTGATCGCGATCTCAATCTACCCATTTCCTGCCTCGTCACCTCTAAACTATTATCCAAATCCACCACTTGCTTCTTTAATTGAAGTACTTGCAACTGCAATCGTTCTCTCTCCTCAATTTCATTTGCCAATCTACCTTGAAGCTCACGTTCATCATTTTGTGCTTGTAAATTCGTCGATTGACTTTTTTGCAATTCATCTTGAGTGAAACGTAATTGCTGTTGCAATTGAATTATTTCATGCTCCATGTCGCGTATTTGGGCTTGTAATCGAGATTTTTCAACTTCGATATTCGTCTTAGTGTCTTCCATTGACGCTATTTTTTGATATGATTCCTCCAATGCCCGTGAATTTTCTCGCTTTTCACCTTCAATACGTTTAACATGCTCGCGCAATTCCTTATTAGTGTTGTTATATTTATCCATAGCGTAATTTGAGTCTGCCAATTGTCGTCGTACATCCATTAGTTCTTTCCTCGACGATTCAATAGTATTTTCAGCATCTTTGAGTTTACGACTTGTCTCTTGCAATTGATTCTGAAGACTATCGACTTTGTCTTCAGCAACGTGAAGCTGTACACTCAATTCTTCACACTCTTTTTGCGCTGTTTCTCGCTCATTCCATATATCCTGAATCTTTAATTCTAATTTCATTTTCTCCTCGTCACCATGCAATTTTGTTTCTTCAAGTTTTGTCTTCAATCGACTCAATTCATCACGCAATTGATTGATATTACCGCGATCTTGCTCCGCGCG
Source organism: Galerucella tenella (assembly GCA_910591685.1). Classification (NCBI taxonomy): domain Eukaryota; kingdom Metazoa; phylum Arthropoda; class Insecta; order Coleoptera; family Chrysomelidae; genus Galerucella; species Galerucella tenella. Next base: position 64,445 of record CAJUYH010001193.1, on the reverse strand, counting down.
AGCATTCGCCTCGCGTCGCAGTCGTTCCAGTGCATTTTTTTCTTCCTCCAATTCACGGGATAAATTTTCGAGTTTTTCCATTAACGCTTGTTGATCATGATGAGCAATTAATAATGCCTGTTGCTTATCATTCTCCGCTCGAAGTAGCGCTTCCTCATGCTGTTGACACAAATTATCAATATGTTGCTGCAATTCTTCAATTCTATTCTGCATTTGATTCAATTCGTCATCCTTTTGCCCTTCCAATGTGTTTATTGTTTGTTGAAGACGTTTCTCCAATGACAATCGCACTTGTTCCTTCTCTTCATTTAATTTTTTACACGTGTCCTCACTTTGTTTCTTCATATTGACTATAATTTGTTGGAATTCTGCCTCTTGATTTCCCCGCTGTTGAGTAAGATTTTGCTTCATTTCCTGGCTACGCTTTTCACTGTTATCAAGATCTTTTGATAATCTAACAATTTGACCCTTCATACTCTCCTGTTTCACTAATAAATCTTGTTGGTCCTTCTCAAGTTGCATTTTTTTCGCATGAGTCGCTTCAAGATTTGTTTGTGTATCAAATAAAACTCCCTCAAGGGCTTCTTTCTCGCTACGAAGAGACGCTAATAATTCCTGCATTCGTTGATAATCTTTTTCATTTGTCTCTAATGCAACTTGCTTTTCCTCATTGTCTTTCACCAAATCCTCTAAATTTCTATTGATTCTTGCATTCATTTCATTTGCTTGCTCCAATCGCTGTCTTGTTCTCATTAAATCTTCGTTTGATGACTCCTTTTTACGTGCCAATACAGACAATTGATTGCTCAAATCACCGCGTTCTCTTATCACTTGTCCCAATTCAATTTCCACTTTCTCCTTTTCTATTTCTAAAAATTTAATTTTTTCATTCAATGTGAGTTTGTCGGATTCAGAATCAAGCCGCGCTTGCTCAGCTTGCAATAATTCTTTGCGTAATGAACCTAAATCACCCTGTTGATCAGTACATTGACTGGAATATTTATTTTTTTCATCTTCCATTCTTTTCAATTCATCCTGAAGTCTTTGTCTATCTCGCTGATGATTGCCACATATTGTTTCTAATTTTATTAACTCATCCTGTACATCGGATTTCTCCATTAAACATCGCTCCAATTCTATCTCCAAATCACCTTTGCTCTTCTCAATTTGCGATATTAAATTGTCCGACTCGAGTTTTTGTTGCTCCAACATGTCTTTAGCCAAATAGGCTCGGCTCAATTCCTCACGTACCGTCAATAATTCTTCACGCATTCGACTACAGCGCTCTTCTTCCGTACGAAAACTCAATTCACGCAATTCACTATCTTTATTTATTCTCATCAATTCATTCTGCAAATAAATCTTATCGTCCTCAAGGCTGTCACATAATTTTTGCATTTTACCATTAACTTTTTGCAATTTATCACAATCAACGTTCAAATCTTCAATCTGATGATTCATCTCAATTTTTAATTTTTCTAATGAATTTTTATCACTTCTAATTGCGTCCAAACTCTTCTGTAGCATATCACGCTCTTGAATTAATTGCGTGCATTGTCCTTTGGATGTATCCAATTGTGTAATTAATTCTGATGTACGTTCCTCCAATAATTGAACATTCTCCTCCGCTGTGTCACACTGTTTCCGTGTTAATGTCAATTGTTCACGATTTGTTTGTAATTTCACTTGTAATTCATGAATCGTGAGCTGATACTTGTGCAGTGCTGCTTGAACGGCGCTTATCGTGCTTTCAGCAAACGCGGGAATTGTATTGCTTCGCGTGTTACGCTTGGGTGATCTTTGCGGTATAGCACTGCTCGGTGACAAATGAACATGTGGTGGCGCTTGAATATTCTCTATGTCACGTGTCTCGGCGTCTTGAATTACTGCGTGTGCAATATCTCTCAATGCCGCTTCTAAAATTTCCATATCCTCTTGCATTCTCGCAGCCTGTCCAATACCCGCTTCAGCCTCACCGCACCGCTCCTCAACATTATGAATTTCACGTATCAATTGATTAATCCGCTCGTCCTTCATTCGCAAATCATTTTGCGCAATTTCCCATTGTTGCTTTATATTTTCCATTTCCACTTTTAAATCTATTGTCTCTTGTGATAATTGCTGATGTTGAACTAATGTTGATGGCAGTAGGGATTTTGTCTGAGAATATAGCGCAAGTTTAACCCCACTGCAAGCTGTTGTCATATCGCTCGTCGCTGAAACTAATTTATTTTGAACTTTTGTTAAATCACGTTCGGTTGACGACTTCATTTCGGAGAATAAACGCTTTAATGCAACGACATCGCGCCAAAGATGTAATAAACGATGATGTTCAGATGTGTAATAATCATTGAATGCCAATTCCTCTTCTTTCCATTCGTCCTCTTTCACAATCATTTCCTCTCTCAATACATCCCAATCATTGCTCAATTTTTGTAGGTCATTTGTTAGAGCCTCATTCGTTCGATGTGACTCTTCCAATTGATTTTTTAAATTGACATTGAGCTCCATAAGTTTTTCGGATTTTCTTCGTTCCTCAGTGAGTTTACGCAGCGCCGTTTCCAAATCATGAATTTGATCATCGCGCAAATCTTTTAATGTTTGATGTGCTGCTTCCAATGCAGATGACGATGTTGTGCCAGGTGAGATTGTTGGTATTCGTGGGGTTTCGGTGGGTAGTACTTCTGCCATTTGATCCTCCAATTCGGAACATCGCTGTTTGTATTGCAATACTTTTGCCTGCAAACGTGACACAAGTGTTGCTTGATGTTGTTGCGCCTGTCTGTAGGTATTCAATCGACGTTTGTAAGATGCAGATTCCTCTTCTAGGCGTGAACGAAGCTCGAAATTTTGTCGAATTAATGTATCAGGTGTGAATTCATCATCACTAATTTTATCACCATTTCCACTCTCAGAAATTCCAATTATATTTGTATCCATTTTACCTCCGCTTTTCCCTGGCTGTGACAAATAAAAAAAAATAAATCATTTTATGGTGACAGAAAAAAATTCTTCATGAATTAAAATATATATATATATATATATATATTTTTTTTTTATTATTAGGTATAATTGTGACCGTAAATATTACCGAAAAGTCGAGTCTGCGACGAAACATTTTCGTTGCGTTTTCGTAGAAATTATTGTATTACATGATTATATGAAAATATTATTGACATATTTTATATTTAAGTGAAAAATATATTGGATATATTTTTTGTTTGGACGCTGCGTCCCCCCATTATTTTCGAACAGGTAACAGCTGTCATTGTCACATTTTGAGGTTATATTTCTATTTATATACTTTCTGTTTACGTTTATATTCCATGTGTAAAGGTACATTTTCATCTGCGATGTTCACAGTTGCCCGCGCAACGAATTCAAATTCATAAAAGAAAAAATATTCGCGCAATAAAAACTCGCCACAACATATATTTGTACATGTGTACGTATATATATATATATATATATATATATATATACTGCATACGCAGGCCTATGCACTATCAACACACTGTTTTCATTTAATGTAGCGTACAAATTATTCATACATATCTGAAGGATTTCGTGATTGTAAAAAATATTTGCTGGCAATGTTTGAACATTTATAACACTACGAATAATATGGATATTTATTTATTTTATACCTCGGTGGGTTTTGAAGAGCTTTTAAGAAATGGTGGCCGTCGTCTTTCCATTTGTCCTCTCAATGTGAGTTGTGTTGCGCCTGTTGGCAAAATCTACAAAAGAAAAACAATGTTATATTTATATTTACAGGCAATATTAATTATTTTATCGTGAGCATTTTATTTTACTGTCATCAATCATCGTTTTATGATCTTTTAAATTCTCACACATTATTTGCCAATGTAAATGATTGTCGAGATAATAAAATGCTGAGATACATATGGATTTACAAACAAAAATATGGATCTTACGAGAGGGTTATCAAATTTCGTTGAGTCCTGATGATGATAAGAGGATTTCATGCCGTTTGCATGTGATTTGAGTTTCCTCTTAAGCATTGTATATTTTACGGAACATATAGCATTTAATATTTTGATAAAAAGTTAATTTTATTACAAAATTATTCACAATACAGGGTCACATCAATTTTTCATTGGCACATAAATAGGTAAAAATTTATTTCATATCTGTATTAACATATATAAATATATACATTAGATGAAAAAAGTTTGTTATTTATAGTAGAACATTTATAAACAGATTAACAAATGTGATTGCGCCATTTTTTCATCGTCATATTTTTTTGTTTATGTAAAATGTTCAATAGTCATTAGATAGAGAATTGATCAGATGGGATTAGCTGTTCGTGCATTGAACATATATAGTTTATACCATGTTACAATCGAGCTAGGTCAAGGAAGATCATGCATCCATGAAGATTACATGCCGAAAAAAAAAATTGTCAAGACGACGTATCAGCAAATTTTCAACCGATCTGACTAACTAACCAAGAAACATATCCAACAGAGCACTGTGTCAATTGTGCCGAATTATTTTATGTACAATTATGACAATAAACCATCAATCGAGTTTGAAAAAGAACCTATTTGATGGAAATATTCTCTATAATGACGATTATACGCAATTGTCTACACAAGTATAACAGAAACATCGTTCAAACTCAGATATTTGATGAAAATGAAATCTGAATAATTATATAATGGCAAATGGTAATGCCCTATTAATGAAGATGCAAAGAATATTTCATCCTACTTTTCCATGTGCTGTCCCTTTATTCCTTTGTCGCGAGTGAGGGGGGAAAAAGCCCGAGAGAAGTACAAGGCAACACCTGGCACCGTACGGCACCAATCAATATATGATATAGCGAAATGGTCGGTGACTTAACTGTCGAAACTATTCGACATCGTCTTCCAAATTCTCCTCTGTATATTGTATATCATTTGTATTTGATAAATACATATATAGTCAAATGTCAATCAACCCTTATTTATATTCTCATCTTCGGTTGTAAATGCCATTATTAATTATTCAATAATACAAATGACACTTCATTTATTTCTGGTAAATTTATAAATTTTTTATTATTCACTCGGAGTTTATTCATTAAATATATTTTAATAATATCATACTATTTGAAATATTTATAAATTATTTGAGTTTACAACAGAGTTCATCAATATACAATTGAACTATAAATTCATGGGAATACCACACCTGGGTTAATAGCTTTCACAAGATAAACCACACACTAACTCGTTACAGGGTAGCATTATATTGATTGCATGATCTATATTCCTATCTCTCTAATGCGCCTTCACTTCCTTAGCATGATTTTACATCAGTTACGGAATTTAACTATATATCTTTGCAACACTTTTATAACTACGTACAAGAGAATAAAGAGTTTCAGAACAAAAAAAGAAATCGATTTACAAGTTTAATTGAAAGACCGAAATTCAATATAAATGAAATACATCTTCTCAACTTACACTTGTATTCAATTATTTTTTTACATTTTATATACGTATATTACATAGAGCTCTCATTGATATATGTATGTATATAAATATAAACACGAACTTTGAGCGTGACAATAATTTCCATATTACATATGTACATTTATTGTATGTTAATGGCAAATCTTTATGCCCTCTTAATGGAATTTGAGCTGTCAATTGCTAACTGAGCAACGAATTGAACTGGATCGAACCGTTCGCATCAATATTCTTTTCATATCTAGAAAACATTTACATACATATATTTTTTCTAGACGAAGACGTCTTAGGTCACACACATTAATTGATATACACTTAATTTATTTAACAATAATATGATTGCAATAGATATTTTTAATAGTTTTTTCCCCTTTTTTCTCTTTATTTTTCACTGTATAAATAGATTATGCAATTGTTTATCATTCTTTGCGAATAGTTCAGCGGAAAAAAAGTCATACTGATCTCATACCATAATTATATGCATAGTTTACAAATATTTTTATTTCTTCTAATTTTCTTATTTTTTTTTTCTTTCTTTTTTGTTTTCTTATAGATATGCAATTGGAATGTAGAATCGTGCAAGAATGTCGGCGCCGAGGAATTTCAGGCATGCGGAGTACAAGGGCTTTGTACAATCAGCGAAAATCTATGACCATGCTCGCGTCAACCTTGACCATGAAACGTCATCGAGGTTGGGTTAACAAACTGATACATACAAGTGGTAAAAATTTACGCGATTTGGAATAAAGCCTAAATCGCAATCATAGCAATGGCCAATATCACGTATAGAATATATGAAGAAATAAATATTCCATACAAAATATCATATTTTGTAAAACGAGTAAGTTGATATTTCAAATGTTTCTTTACGAATATAAATAATGAATTAATACGCGACAAATTGAATGATATATTGTCAATTGCGTCATATGTGCGTGAAACCGATTGGAATTAATGTGTATGCATATATCATCAAGTTCCAAGATCGTCAATCGTCTAGGGTTGTAATACAAAGTCCAAACGATACAAGACGAGACGAAATAATGACAATTGCGCTCTCATTCTTTTATTTTCCTTTTATTTTATTATTACTATTTTCTTGTGTCTCCTTTGCTTTTTAACTCGCGGCAATATTATTGCGGAAACTGCTAATGCCGCGGTCAACGTTCACCGTCGCGTCAAAACTTTTGTATCGTTAGATATATAAATTTATCATGTTGGACAATGTGACCAGTCTTATCTAACGGCGTCAAAGTGGTTTGTAAATAAATGAAGAGAGAAAGGAAGAAAAAAAACAACAAAATTGAAATAAACTAGCGGTAACTGTAAATGAATGATTAGATACCGATACCTGTTCAAGATCTCCCTCGATAACTTTGTCTAGACATCATGAGTGCAATCCAATTGAATATTGTTATTTTATTTTTTATTATTTTTTTTTTTTCGTAGAAAATTAACGTTCATTAATTGTCATTTCCATTTCAATTAGGCATTTAATTGATATGTACGCAATTTATATGCACAATTATGTCATTAAGAAGAGATAAATTGTGTTGTACTGAATGTTATAACAATTGATTAATTCAATTTACACGTGTACATTTGCGATATAATTGTGTGCGAAAAACCTGACGTTATCATCACGCATTATATATTAGACAAATAGTAGAAGCAGTGTATTAATCGGTATATCACGATTAATATATTTCAATCGTATGTTATTGTTTAATGTAACATTTTTTTTATTTGTATACAGATTCATTATCAATATGTGCACATGGGTCAATGCACCATCAAACACGTGTTAGGTAACGACGATCAAACATAAAGAAAAATAATGAAACATAGACATTGAATTGAAATGATTGAAGTATATATTAAATATATATATATGAAGTTATCGCCTCGTGCTTGGGGAGGTGTTGCCGGATAAGGTCACCAACTGCGCGTGTCTGATTGTGAGGGGTTGACTATGGGGAACTGGACACGTGAAAGACATATAGGTATAGATTTGTACATGTATAATGTATGCAAGTCGACTTATTCATCGTGTGGTGCGTCACCGATTTCGTATAAAAGTGACCAGTTGCGGTCAACCGATGTGAATATTATGTCGTTAAAATTAAACAATATTGAAAACAAAAATACCAATGTTATAGACAATGTTGATTAAACTCTAGCATACTTTCTTGTTTTGATTACGCAAATCGATTAGACATATGTGCAAATAAGAAGGAGTGTTTTAGAAGAAAATAGTCGGGTAATTGTAAATGTAATTGATGATAGATGGTTTAGATTAGACTGTTTAGCGATTCGAATCTACAATAGCCCATTAACAATCACGCACTCTACGTTATACAGAATTTACGTTCTAATGAAACAAATCAATCGATCTTGTATATTGTATAGTGCAAACACAGTCAAGAAAGTAGTTTGAATCACTTGCATGTAAGATAATCGCATGATCTACTATCGAATTTATTCCAAAGATCATCAATATATTGCCTTGGAAAAAACTTTCAAGTGTCAAAGTATTAATTTTTATCTTACCCTTGGCATTTTTTTTTTACAGGTAAGACGTAAACAATGATAAGAAATGCCTATTGTTGAAGATGATGATTAGGATGATGATGATGATGATGATATTGGATGAAAATATGGCGGTGAAATGATTCTCAGGGCTCGTTCTCGGCCCGACCAGAGAGAGAGAGAAGCGGAGAAAAATTGTATACTTCCGGTACGTTCGTGACCAACGACAGGTCTTTACTGACTGGCGTCAAGCTGTTTGGTGGAGCCAACACCACCAATCCACTACCTACCCACTACAACCATCCACCACCACCACCACCACACTGCCGCCGCCAACTACCTTTAGTATATCCAAAAGATCGCGTGTCTATTATAACTGGCTCTTTGCTTCTCTCAAGCTTCATGTTGGGGTGCTGAAACATGCGGCGATGAATTTTTCATATTTCATCCCTCACTCTGATGAAACAGATGATGAGACCACGCGTTGAAATCTTGGCATACGCTACCACAATGATAATCATGAGCTTTCAACCATGTGATTGATAAGAAATAGTTTTTTTTTTGTTGTTTATTATTAGTAATTGATAATTTTTTTAAATACCTAAAAGTCAGTTGCGTGTAATTTTAACCGCGAATTTTTGTATTTTTAAACCTTCTATATGTATAATTTACCGATATATATATATATATATATATTCGTCGATGGATTTGATGGATCTCGTCACGACATTGGGGTCAATGGTACCGGCATCACCAAATTTAGTTTCCTCTGTATGTCGTAATCCGTGTGCTTACGATTTTCTCTTGTACTTTTATATATTATTTTTATTATTTATTTTTTTTTATCTTAATTTTTTATTATTTCTTACTTTTGCTTTATATCGTGATATATGGCCGTTAAACATAAGTGGAAGAGCGAACCATGACACGCGCATCACATTCCGAAACTACATTAGATATTGGTGACCGTAGTGATAAGTTACAAAAAAAAACAAAAAATTTGTTGACAAAACAACAATGATTTCATCTGCTTCAAGAAATTTGATATGTTGCATTGCATCCTGGTTTGATTATTTAACTATATGGATTGAACAACAATATAATAAAAAATTAATAATCTTTAAATGTGAGAATTTCGTGAAATAGAAAAAATAGCTATTCAACTTTAATTGCGAATATCTTCTGAATTAATCCACTATTTTTCACAACCAACCACTAAATTCTAGCAGAGGAATGATGAAAAATTGCATATATATGAATGGGATTATGATGTAATACACGTGAAATGTAAGATGTAATGCATTGGAAATCCTTATTATTTTTTTTAAAACGTACTTAATACAATTTGAAAACCTGCGAAATTTAAAGGTTAAATGGGGGTATCAGCAACAGGGTAAATGAATTATAAATCAGGCGGGATCAAAAACGCATGATACATCAGACCATTGGTATGTTGTGAGACCGGGTGGATTGGTTCCCACCATGAAATCACGTTGGTGCCTGGTCCTACATGGCACATGATGTTGCCAAAGAAAACAACTCTAGATATCAACATTGTCTACCGGACCGCGTGCGGTAAACAAATCATTTTTAATAATTTCGCACACATTCATCTTCTTATTTTCCAACAAAAAAGTGCGGAGGTTAAAATAATACTTTAATAATAATTGGTAGCGTGTGATGATTTTCTATACATCATAATATTGAATATTAAGCGAAAAATCATCAAGCAAATGTACACATTAGTTGAATAATTTATCATCTGATACGCGCCTTATCCAAAAGTTCAAGCCACTTACATCAACATCAGAAGTTTATATCTCAATGTATATATATTTATATATCGTGTGTTTTTGTCAGTCTTCCTTCCTCTGAAGCGCCTCGGGAAGTGGGTCCCATCAGAGTATGGTTGATTCGCGTGATAGGCGCCAGGATGAACGACCTCTGTGCCCGCGTAACCCGTCCTCTCTCGCTCATTCTTCCTCTCATCCTCTTTGTCCTTCTTATTTTTCGTTATTTCTTTGTCCCCACTCACATTATGAAAGAAGAAAAAAAATAATATTGCAAAACTGGTAGAAGGAAATAAAGAAAATGAAATACTACTGTGTACTGCAGATGAAGCGCAAGCCTATATTGATTTATTTAACTTGGTCGTCATGGGACTTTCGTGATGATAAAACTTTTAGGAAAAAAAAATATACTGGCGACTGTGTACGTAATGAATTTTTTTGTTTTAATATTTTTTTTTTTGCTTTTGACTTATTTATTTGTCTATCGATTTAACGATAGGTAGGAAGAATTTTATTTTATTTTCAATTCAGGTTAGAAATAAAGTGGCGGAATGTAATGTACATTTGCAACATGGAATACTCTGGGTGAAATACCCCTTGGTTGACAGTGTCTATTACAATAGATGATGATGAAAATGCTTAAGTTAAAATTTATTGTGTAGCTATTTATGTTGTTATAACAATGATTTATGAGTACACAATTTATGAGGAGTAAATAAATTATGGTAAAAATGAAAGAAGAAGAGTACAACAGTGAGAGGGGAATGTGAAGTCGCGACAGCAATGAAATGATAACGTCGGGCATCGCTGGGAGACGACCCCGGCCTGTCAAAGTCCGTCGTAGCTTTAGACGTTACGCGGGTCATCCATCCATTTATGACAACTTTATTAAATGCAATCGCGCAAAATATACACGACCGCGTAATGACGATATTTAATCGCAGGCGTTGAATAAATATATATATATATATATTGAAATACAATATCAATAACAATCGAAAATAAGAGCTACGATAGTAGTGATTATATATGTTGACACCGTATGGATAATAAATATTCGACTTAGCTGGCTTGGGATAGAGGATAATCTTTATAAATGTCAAAGCTGATATTATTTTTCTTTCTGTACTTTTTATTATCATATTTATTTTTTACTTTTCAGTTTTTATTATCAAAATCGATGTGCACGTGTTTGTATACTTATTAAATATATAATATTAACGTAGTAGCTTTTAGATACTAAAATACTATAAAAAAATGATATCTTAAATTAGATATTGTAATATATTATATATTATATGAAAAAAAGTCATTCACACGTGTAATTAATATATCAATCAATTTCTCTATCGCAATCGAAATCTCGGTGTTTCTTTTTCACACATACATACACACTTCCATTCATACTATATCATTTAATGAATCTTTTTCTATATTTTATAAATTAATTTGTACAATCATTTTGATAATTGAATTTATAATCATTATTTTATTATTTATATTCATTTTTTTTGTTTTCATTTTGTTTTCAAGTCAATTGATAATTCATAGTAATTTAAGTCACTATTTACATTATAAAAAAAATTATATTATACATGACTTTGTACACTTGGGATTGTGCTATATGTGAATATATTGCGCAATCACCATTCTTCAAGAATTTACTGCGATAATGCAGTAAATTTTCCACTCAAGCTCGCATTTATAATAATAATAATTATTATTTTTTTAATATCATCAACGGCAAATACAAATACATTCATATATAAGATTGTGTTGGTGAAAATGAACGAAAATACATAATAAGTCGATAATGCGTTTCGAGCTTGACCTGACACTCACTTTTTCTCATTCTCTCTCACACTCTCCTCAATTTTTATTAGCTTATTCACTGACTTATGCCAATGCTAAAATTGAAGATCATAAATATTTAACTGAGAGTAAAACGACAAAAAATCGTTTATTATTTCTTTTTTTTTTCATTTCAAATAAATAATATATTGTTTTTATTTTCATTATTATTTAGTGTTCGTGATTTCACTTAACAACAGCCAGAGGTGGATTGTGCTGACCTGGCTGCGCGCGTAAAGCTCCTGCAACACGAATAAACGGTAGCTGCAGATGATAATACGCGCAATATGGCAATGGATCCCAATAAACGAAGAGAGCTTCGCGTTTATTGAGAACATTGCCAAAGCAACCGGTCGTTTTGTTGGACGCCTGCTTCACCGCACTGGCAAATGCCTTATGTAGATGCCCATCATCAGGCTCGCCAATGTGCAATGGCCCCGAATTTGTTCGTGAAAAATGTCGACATGGTCGCCATACAAGTCGTGGATGAACGCTGGTTAGGCAAATGTATGGTAGACTCACACCTATACGACAACCAAGCGCCACAAGTTCATCAGTCGCTGAAAGAACAAGTCGAAAGCTGAGATGTCCATTGACACCAGTTGAACTGAATGATTCATTGAAAAAATGCTCCAACCACTGGGCAACATCTTTTCTATTTTCTGGTATGAGCCCTTTGGTCTCATCTACCCGACACGTAACATTAGCTACAACTCGTGAATTCTTTACAGTCGTACATGTGATAAAATGTGGACCACCTGGATCACGTATCACCACCCATGGATTATTGTCACTGACAACACGATGAATATTTTGGAATTCTTGGGCGCTAGGTGGTAATGATACTTTGGTACGGTCTCTCATACCGGCAGGGCCTGCAGCGAGCATAACATGCCTTCCCGATCTCAAAGCACCAGTATTATAGAGTGCCAATACATCATCAACCGAGCGTAAAATAAAGTGTACAGGCGTGGTGAGTCCAATTGATCGACAGCGTCTCAATAGCTCTATTGGATCGTCTAGGGCTGTAGCTTCGCTTGCACACGGTACAAAACACTCGCAGCCCATTATTTCAAGATGTGGTTTAGCCAATGCATCATAGTATGCAGCATGTGCTGAACTCACTGGTATATAATAAACAGCTTTTTCCTTTTCGACAATATTTTTCAGAGCTTTCACGTATTCAGCGGCGTTACCCGCACTTGGTCGCGGTATTGTATAAAATTTTGAGCATGCTGTGGAGAATCTTGCGAGACCAAATAGACCATCCACTTCGCAAACAATTACACGTGCACCAGCTTTGTAAAAATTACGTGCCAGATGCACTGCTTGTACTGTACTACCACCGCTAATTAAAACACAACGTTTGTTACGCGCCAGCTCAGAAGCTGGTGTGTTAAACATTGTGATAAAACATTTGAGAAGTGTTAGTGGCAATTGTAAAATCACTAACAGTATGCAAAACCAAGCGGATGCCCATAATGCTGGTGCACGCGTTACAAATATCATTGTATCAAACACACTGCAGACAATAGCGAAGAGAATATTGAAGTACCACGCAATTATCCGTGTGAAAATGCTTTGGTGTTGGATAGTTGTTATTGTATTGGACAATTGTTCTTGCATGGATTCATCACGACTCGGATGAAATGTTTCCTCACTGTATCGACGCTTGATCACTGTTGGTGTTGGCGATGGATATGATGACACTTGAGACCATGTTGAGCATCTTGATGAATTTGATACATCCGAAATGGACCGTTTGAAATTTGTCATTGGACACATTCGCGGTGGTGAACTTGAAAGTGGTGAACTTGGTAATGACGGTGAGACGCTATTGCTCCTCGATATTGATGGACTCGAGGGGAGGTAATGTGAATTATTACCACTTGCACGAGCCGGCATCTCAATAGTTATTGATGATTTTTCTTTTTTCTTTCTCAGTTTATATCAACAAATTGAATTGTTGCGTCAATCAAAAAACCATACAACTGTAACGTGATCAATATTATTATTCAATTATCCAGGTAACCGGCGTGAAATATCAATGATTGAATACATGAGGAATATTATTCAATGTTTAAAATACATAGATAATTATTCTTCTGTAATATTATGTTAATTGTGAAAAAATATTGGATCCCCACATGATATATGCAGTGACTTGTTGTATTTATTATATCATATTTTTTTGTTTTAAATTATATTTTTAATATATTTCCTCGTCGTTTTTTTTTCGTTTTTTTTCTTTTTTTTGATTCACAAAATTAACAATTGAATTATTTCATTGACATAATTGTGGAAACGCCGAAATCACAAGTTTGCACACGAAACGCTAACTGAGATCGGCTCCTCGCAATCACGGTCTCTTATGAGGTCTGCATCCCAAGCGCACTATGAACCAGACGAGCTTATCTAATCGCAGTATACCACATTAGACACTCCATGCAAAAAGAAAAAATGTTATATAGCGCCGTGTGAAATATGGTATCACTGTAGCTCATCAATTTCCAAAATGATTACACAACCGCAATACAATTAATTATATTGGTCAATATTAATAACTCTATATATAGAAAATATATTCAATATCCTACCTTATATTAAATATATATTTTAGATTGTATATTTATACAATCACTAATTCTCGCAATAAAGACAATATATTTCATGATCTATAATGCCTTGTTGAATACACTTGACCTCGCATTCAGATTAATGCACATTCGTATGTCAACAAATTTATTCTAATTCTTCCAATAAATAACAATCGATCGGTCTTCAAATGTCACATTCATATTTGAAATATACCATCATTTTTTATCAACACTTTGGCATATAATAATCTTTATAATTATTTTTCACTTATATACAGTGATATTGTCAAAGTAAATACAGAATACAGAGAGAATAAATTGTGATTTGTATTCGAATTTTTTTGATCAAAATCGATAGAGATATTCGCTAAATTACCGACTGCATAAATGGCAGGTTCCAACAGAGAAAATTCGCTAAAACGCAATTTAAAAATAGTATATATAGTACAAAGCACACTTTACCGAGACTGCAAACGTGACAACGCTGTAAAAATATTAGATGACAACACTGAAAGTTTGAATTCTGAAAGAAAACGGTTTGAGAGTGTGAAACGAACCGTTGTCGGTTGTTTGGATATTCAGAGTTGTTGAGTCACTGCTTCAGTGTCGTTTTCTTATTTAAATAATTGTCTTGCAATATTCTGTGTATTTTCGTTTATACGAAAATTTAATAGTCGATTTATTTATTCCAAGTCAAACATGCCACCAATACGGAAGAAAAAAACTCAAACCACCACTAAGTGAGTAAATTCTTCAGGTTAATTATATATTTGTACGGATAATAATAAAATGATAACAATATTTATTCCAGAAAACCATTGGCTGAAAAGATGGATGAAAATGAATTAATTGACGATGCAGTGACTACTGATCCCCGTGACGATGTAATTACCAAGTTACAGGAGGAAATTCACAGGCTCAAATTAGAGAATGCTTCATTGCGTAAAAGTGTGGACGAAAAGAAAACAGTACAAAATGCATCGACGCCAAAAGCTCGACGTGTTACAGAAATTATCACTCCAATGAAAGTGAGACGTAATTCAACCAATTCAACGCAATCAATGAAACAAAAAGAGAGAGGTTGTTCATGTACCGGTTCGTGTGTAAACAAAAAATGCGGTTGTGTAAAGAAAGATTCTCAATGCACGGAATATTGTAAATGTAGCGATAGTTGTCAAAATCAAGTAAATATTTTTCTCTTTCTATTATAATAATAATTTTGATGTGTAAACTGTCGAAATATTCATCGCCATTTTATATCATTTACAGATGACTGAAATTGATGAGGATAAGGAAAATGAAGACGATGAAAACACAGTGATCGTAGAGAACAAAAAAGTTTCCAAACCAAACGCATCAAAACCATCGAGTTCAGATTCCGAAACCAAATCACCAACAAGTTATAGCCGTGAAAATAGTGAAAACACTTCTTACAGCAGCAATGCATCATCACAGACTGATGTAATATTTTATTTTTCTCTGCATTTTTCATCAATAATATTTTCATCTGTAATCTGTATTAACATAACATTGCAGATGGATGAGGGTAACAGTCCACGAAAACGAGGATTGAATCCAATGAAACCAACACGTCAATTGCAACGGAGTCCACTGCAAGTACCAAAATCATCACCAAATACAACATCAAACACTACAAATACCACGGCCAATACAACTGTGTTCAATGAAGATGAGGTATTTCTGCCTATGCCAAAGATCGAGGCGGAAGATGAGTTGCCACCACCTGATGGTATTGATGATCCACTATACTTCTAAAATAAAATATCAATGATATTTTAATTGCGAAAATTATTTGATACATACAGAAATACATCAAATGGAGGTGAATTGGGATGAACACCAAGCCAATTTAGTGCAGTGCCGAAAGTGTAAACGTACATTTCATGCCTATCGAATAAAAAAGCATGAGCAAAGCTGCAAAAAAATATGAATTTCTGGCTGGCCAGTGATATATGTTTTTTTTTTCTTTTACTTTTATTTACACGTATCAATATTGTGTTTTAGGTTTACTGTTACCCTCATTGTTATTATAATATGTTTTAATTGTAATTTGATATGAAATACATAAGTTTTTGATTATAATTGGTGGTCAGGCAGATAAAATATTTAAAATCATATTCACTCTTGTATAATATATATTTATTTCATTTCAATTTTTGTATAATTAGTTTATATTCTACTGATCTTGTTTTTATGTGGCTCGATGATGATTGGAGCCTCTCTCTCTCATTCAATATCGTTCTCGTGCTATTTTGCTTGCATTAATTATATACAAATTGAGGATTTGTGAAGGATATATTTGAATATTTTGAAATATGGTATATTATAATTTCGAGTGATAAATTTGATACTTTTTTTTCTTTTTATCATTTGATCGTAACAAATTAACAGGTAGTTTCAGCTTTCATTTTTCTAATTGTTAACTACACTATTCACATGTACTCTCACAGCTACATAATAATCTATAATCGAAAATGATAATGATAATAAAGTGATGTTGAAAAAAAAAAACAAAATTGCAATAATAATTTTCCACATTGGTGAATTGTATTATTAACTTGATTGACTCATTTTGTTCTTTTATTTGGCCGTAAGCTTCAGATGACAACACAAAAATAATAAAGCAATATTAAAATTCTTCATATGAAAAACAAATAACTCAGATATTACAAGAAATTTTTCTAAAAAAAAAAAAATAATAAAATAACGGAGAAGAAAAAAATTACAGACAATATCATCAATTTATGATTGAATTTGTCTCATTTTTTTTTTTTCATTTAAGATAGAACATCATTTTCATCCATCCAATAACTGTTGTATAATATTATAATTATTAATAAGTATACAAAAAATGATATTGTCATAATTGTTATATACAATTAAAGTATATTTGAAATAATTGCAGTAATACTGTTTAATGATTACCAAAACAATCGTATAATAAATTATTGTTCATTTTTTATAGATGCCAAATTAACGAGTTATATATGTAAAGGCACCAGCTCACATTCTTGACTAGAATCTATATAATTGTGCCTTTATAAATGTTTACAATTTAGCAGGAAAATTAAATAGTTCGCATGGAGGAAATGATTGATTGTGGAGCAATTACGCAGTGCAAAGCCACATGTTCATCATTGTATTTTCTCTCTCTCATCATCAATAATCAAAGATGCGATGAATAATTGTTAGTAATATACTAATGAACAAAAAATTTTTTCCATTTACAGAATATTCATCATAACATTCATTTGCATTCTTTTCATGGGTTTTTCCATCACTCTCACTGCTTCCCGCTCATATAATTATTTGTTGCGACATTTATTTTTGTATTTTGCGTCATCTAATAATTCCACACCATCGAACTTCTATTTTTGTATTTATATAGGTTACTCAATCAATCAAATATATATTATCGCAATGAATCTACACATTTCATTGACTAAAAATGTTTTACTACACACTGCAGTTATCTCTATCTATCTGTTGACGATCCTGCGATAATTAATTAACTATTATAACAATAGAGAATATTGATTCCGTACAAGTATTTGTTTTTCTCTTTTTTTTTTTATACAACATTAATTTCAGCCTTGTTCGTGTGATACATTTGGCTTCATAACGTGAAATACACACACACACACACACACACGCACACACAACACCTCTAGTCGTTCATACTTTGATCTTAATTTTTTGTTTTCTTTTTAGAATTTGCTTTTTATCATGTATGTGAAATTTATATTTTTGCAATTCATCAATCATGCATTACGCATCAACGTCATTCATATCGATTTTTCCATTTTAATTTTCGATTATCGTTCCCTATTGACGATCTTCCTTTTTACTATTTATTATTTTGCCATAAACTCTTCCAATTAGAATATTATTTTCCAAATGTTTATGTATATAGATCGTGATTGTTTAGTTAATAACATTATTTCACTACAGAATTTCGCATTTTTATTGTTGTAACTCTATACACGTGTACTAGTTCTATTCTAAGCTAAGCCGTTACTCAGTTTGTATATAATCAAATTTAATTCTCATTTGTTTATCCGTTCTCTCGGCGACATTTTATCAAGATATATTTGTATTGCCTGTGATAATAGCACAGCATTATGTTTTCAAAAGAATAAAATAACGAATCAAAACAAATTTATTGAAAATTGACGCACATCGAAATTAATCAAATGAAAAATGTTAATATATCGCGATCTGTTTACAAAATAAAAATCAAATAAATCCAATTATCTGTATAACGCAAACATAAATCCATATATATATATATTTCAATAATTTACAAACGAAAAAAAAAGAAAAAAAAAGGGAGATAAACAAATTAATATGCAGACAAGTAAAAAAAATCACAGTTTGTAAGTAAAGAATTCAGGCCTTAATTCTAAACATTCATGATTAATTTACTTTTATTGTCACCGAATACGGTAACGAGTAGTAATTATTATGTATGTATGCATGTTCGTATGTATGTATGCATGTATATATATATAAAGAGGAGTTGATGACTATTTAGGCTAAATCTATAAACGATGGTATAGAAGGTTCTTCACCAACAGAAAAAACCAATACTTTCTTATCACTAAGTGATGAAAAGTAAAAAAACATATCTTTCTTTCTTGCTCTGTCGCAATGGCATTCAAACAAGTGCTCCAAATGCTAACGCCACAATTCAAAGCCAAAAATAAACAATGATTCTATCTCGCTCTCTCGCTCTTTTTCATTCTCATATTAGATTAATTACTTACATATTACACAGGGGTTTTAAAATTTTTTTTTTTCTTCCTTCATGTAGCTGTGCGGAGACAGAGATACAATGGTTCATCCGGATAATTGCGACTATATACTTTGTATTCAACTGAATGTCATCGACTGCATTAAGTATTATTACTTTCAGTTGAACTTTGTGATCGTAATTGTGAATAACATCCTTGACACACTCTGACAGGCTTCAGAATGCCCAGTCTTGATATTTTCGATTCAAATCTGCTGCATCTAAATTGCAAAAAGTAAATGAAAAATAAATATTTTTTCTCCACGTTCATAATAGTTAGATTATTTGTTTTTTTTTTTCCTATGAATAAATCTTTGTAATTATCTATATCATACATACTTTGAGCAGAATACTTGTCCACAATTACGGCAGTGATGTCGTCTCTCATATAAATTGAATCGTACACCACAACCAACACACGTGTCAGCGCCCTCGTCTTTGAGCCAATGATCAGCAACAGTGCGTCCAGGCTGTTCACAAACACTCCATGAAAATACCCGTCCACGAGTATCGCCAACGTAAACAGTTCTGTGATCGCGTGATACGGCAAGTGCCGCTATTGACGCCGGTTCAGCATTATCTTTTCGATCGTACGCCGTGTGCATAGTCAATTTACTACGAAATACCAATTGTCTTTGCCACTTGAAGCCATCTCTGAGTACATTCTGTAGATTAATTCGCTTCGGTTTAGTATCAACTTCATTTACCATTACAAAACTGTCAGTCAAACTCGTATCACTCTTGCTGGTTCTCAATGCGCTATCCGAGTCATTAGTTGTTGTTGATTCGCTTGTTTGCGTTCCCTCGCTATCTGCTCTGCCGCCGCCCTCACTTTTTCTAAACATTGGATTGCCCCGACTTTTTCGTCTCAATACAACTGTCGGTGATTGACCATTTTTCGAACACAATTTCCCACCATTACCATTATTTGACTCGTTGTCCGAGCACTCCTCTTTCTCTTCATGAAGCCGCAACGCCTCTTTGGTTGTTTCCGCCTCTGAAAGACTGCTCTCTGACCCACTCTTCATTAACATACCGGACTCCTCCGCTGATATACTCATCTGTTTCACCAATTCGTGTACTCTCTTTTTCGTAGTTTGCGTTCTGTCCTCCTCAACACTTGTTTGACTTTTTGTCTTGCTATTCGCTTGGGTTTCCTCAGGTTTATCCTCTTCCACTGGCACTTGTACATAATCCATTGACCACATTCTCGCTACACCGTCAGTTGATCCTGTCATTATAACATTTTGCGAGTCCCACTCGTGAGTTTGACTAAAAGCAACGCATAGTATTTGTTGCATTCTATCCGCACGACCTACACACGTATTAACACTCGCCAATTCCTCGCCATTTATACTCCAAACGTGCAACCATGTTGCTGCACATGTGGCAATATCGCCAGTTAGATCGTTAATGGCTACAGCAGCAACAGGGCCTGCATGACCACGTAATTGTCGTACAAACAAACATCTAGACAAATCCCAAATGATGGCGGTACCATCTCGCGAACCCGATACAATCACATTGTACGCTGGACTTGATGACAAACATGTCACTGCCTCAGTATGACCATAAAGACACTGTTTGATTGATAATTGTCGCTTCGAATATTCCCAAACAGTGACAACTGAACTGGTACCGGCAGTTACGATTAATTTGGAAGACGGACAAACACAAGCGACAATTTCACCGCTGCTTTGCATCATTGCCTCACAAACAAATATGGCTTTTTCGCTGTCATAATTTCCTATTCTGAGTGAATGATCAGCAAATCCCCAAGCAACGTATTTATTAAAGGATGGTGGAATTAATGTTTTGTTCTGCTCCACAGCCAATACAGCTTTGTCTACGTGTAATATTTGTCCAACTGGACCCTTTAATTCTTTAATTGGTTGTAATGACGGACGTAAATTGTCTAAATTGTGAAAAAATAAACGATCATAAACAGTTATACTCAATCCAGGTGTGATTGGACCTGGATCTATTACACTTGTTCTTTGGCTCATTTTTTTACATGGATGTGGCTTTTTGAATAGTTGTTTGGGTATTTGACCAAAATTATTAATAAATCCAATTGTTGCATTTTTCTTTAATGGATCATCGATATTGTAAATGTCAACATTGCCTTCATAGAATAAATGATGAAAAACATTTACGGCATCGGCGGCCGCCAGGCCATTTTGTTTACATCCGAATATCAAGTCGATCCAGTGATGAAGATTTTGCGATACATAATCGCATTCCAGTGCAAGCCGATGCATTCGAATAAATTCACGAGGATCCTGTTTTGCCCATGGTGGAAGCACAATATCACCTAACTGTACTCCACTCTGTTTTGATCCCAAATCAAAGTGATTGGAGTTTACCAAAAACTCTGGAAGATAAAAAAATTCGGGGATGAGCTCTTTCACATCCGCCATATTGTGCTTTGATGCAGATAGCCAGGCTTCCTTGATACTATTGAACATGCGATCAGCCAAATCAAAGTGACCGCCTTGCAGTCGTAAAAAGTGTTGGGTAAATGGTTCCATTCTCACTAAATAGGAGCATACAATCATAGCAGACGAATAATGTGTGCCATAATGATATGGTGGAGTTTCACCGTGTGGATCATCCCATTCTTTATATCGTTTTTTAAATTGCAGCAAACGCTCGGGACTTTGTGCGCCCATTGGCTTAGCAAAATCCCTGAATGTTGCTGGATCATTGAAATCCATCTCTTCACTGTCATAATCCGCCAAAATCCATGGGAATATTGGATATTGCATTAAATCATTATAACTTCGCCCAGCTAATGTATTTAAATGCATCAAATATTGGAAGTTAGATATTTCGCCACGTACCCATCGTTGAGTCACTGATGTTTCACCGATAAGATTTGACAACAGTCCCGTTGCTTGTTCAACATTAGCTGTTCTCTTTTGTCCTGCCACTGACTGATGAGCGCTATCCGCAATTGCAGTGGCAAATGTCATGAATCTTTGGTAAACTTTATTTCGCACTTTGCGCGGAAATGCAAGTAGATAATTTCTACCATCGCCGCTAAATACCTCGAGCGCCATTGGCTGCAATAAATAACGTCGTTTATGAACTTCGCGGATATCTTCATAATTAAACTTTGAACATTGTCTCATGGCGCGCGATCGCCTAGGTGAACCCGGCGACGGCAGTATCGGCTCATAAGCGTCTGGTAAACTTTCAATATCACGAATCTCGCGTGACTTTAGTAATGTGAAGCCATCGATAACATAAAAGTGCTCTTTACCAAACAAAAGTAAGCCTTCAGTGGTGTCTAATCCTTGTATTCTCGCACATCTGAACATATGACTGATTTTTTCGTGTTCTTCAAGCAATCGCAATAAAGTCTGATTGTCTGGTACAGTCTGATTATTTTCTTCTTCCTGTTCATTATCCTCTTGAGCTTCGTCGGGTTCGCTCGCATGACGCTCCAATGTACAGGGTACCATCGGCGGTTCACTCTCCGTTGAGCCTTCATTCATGGCCAGTGGTGTATCATCGATTACCGGATCACGTTCACGTTCAAACATTCCCGAAGAATTTCCAAGTTGTTTTAAATAATATTCCTTACTGTCCATACTCGTGGCAACTTTATATTTAAGCTGTTTATTATCCGGATGATCTAATTCAGGCCGATATGGATAATGAATATAAAACAAATCATTTTTCATCATTTTCTTACGCATTCTGCATGGCCCCTCTGTCATATCCAACATCCATTTGTCGAGTACAGTCGGAGTAGGTGGTCCCCAAAGTCCACGCTCACGTGTCAATTCTGTTTCTGTTTGCAACCACTCCTGGTAAACATAACGTTGTGTATGCTGATAAGTCTGTTGATATTGTAACTTGCGCGCGGCCGCCAATTCTCTAACCAATCCAACATGCTGCTCTGTCCACTGAGCAACAGTATTGTAATGAAGTCTCAATCGTGGTCGCATTGATTCTTCTTTTCTAACTTTTGTGCGACTCGCTAGTCGCGTCAATCCACCAGTTACCTTCTGTATCTTTGATTGAATTTGATTGTGCAATTCCCATGGTACTCTGTAGGATGCTTTGCGTTCTAATACAACGTAATTCAGCCAAAATCGTGTGGCTTGTTCGTGAACGAGCCCACGTACAACTGTTAAATCGGGTGCACGTTCATTGCCAACTGGTGACGGCAAAGTTATCTTGAATACTTCTTCAATTGCCGGCTTTTTACAAACATAAAGTTCTTCCCAAACTCTTGTTGCCGCAACAGCCATTAAATTGTGTCCTTGATGAGATGTTAAACGATCATCGCTAGATTCTACTTGAGGATTAACATGCCATGTAGTTTGCATATTAGTATTCAGCATTATTTTAATATCAGCAGTGAGTTGGAGAAGACAATAAGTTAAACAACTGATGAAATCTGGTTCATGATTGCCAGCGCCAAATACAAGCAATCGGTGTGTTGTGAGTTTATGTAGAGCTTCCAAAACTGCCATTTGATCGGCAATCGAGTCCGTAACACGTGACAGTAAAAAAAGAATTATTCTGTTTAAACAGTGATGAAGACCTTCTATGCTCACTGCGCCTGGTCGTCTCTTTGCTTGACCAATGAGCTTGACAATAAAATCAAATACTTCATGAGCATCTTTTGTTAATGCACCTTGCCACAATTTATCGACAATTCTTGCTGTGACATAGCAAACATTTGTGGTAATATTATTAGCTGAACCACCGGGAACAATAGGCAATGCTGCTTGCTCGCCAATCAATACGTCAGCTGCCAACAAATGTTCCATCAATATGGAAAGAATTTCAGTTTGATAATGCGTCTGTTGTCCAGTTGACGCATGTTCCGGCCAAGCTTCCAATACTAAATCAATGGCGGGTGGAGCTTTGGCGGTGACTGGAAGTGATAATGAGTCCACTATGATAACACGCAATAGGCTCATGACATACATTCGCGCCGGATGATTTGTTAGGCCAATATCTTTTGATGGTGATCGAATTAAAACTGGTTCCTGTTCATCCGCTGGTGTACTCGCACCACTGCTATCTTGACTTCCACTTGATGGTTTCGGGAACAGAGTTCCGGCCAACGCACTCAATACTTCAGCTGACATAAATACTTGTTTGAAATCGGTGAAATTGTGATAAAGAAAGAATAGGAATTGAATTATTGTTACTGGATAATCATTGAGCCAGTCTGGTAGACTATCAGGATTGTTGGAATGTAGATTGAGCATGGTGCGAACCATACCAAGTAATGCAACAACAGCGTCCGGACAAATATTAATTTTTCCAGCGAATGACGATACTGAAATAAGTGAAAAAATCGAATTGGCTGGTACGCCAAACATAAAATTCCACACATTATCAAGTTCAAGTTTGGAATCGGCGGGTAATAATTTCACTGGCTGTCCCATCATTAGTGCGATAAATAGAAAATAAACGTCTGGCACTAAATCTACGTGTTGTGGCAATAGCCATCCAAGGTGTTGAAATCCCGGTACATGAAGACCAGTTGGTTTTACATCACCAGTTGTTGTTTGCTGATTGCATCCAAGTGCCATTGCCATTTTATTGTGATCAGTGTGTCGTAGCCATCCACAATTACTCGTTGCTTCTTTGAATTTTTGCAATATCGATTGGACCGAGCATACAGCGACAAGAATTCTTAATCCCCATACAACTGTTGTACTGTGAAGACCAGCTTGTAAGAATAACAATACCCAATCAAGTCCCATCACTTTTGCCAATTCATCGCACATTGTTGCATTAACTTTAGAACCATTGAATAGCAATGAATGGAGCAACTGTAAACATCGATTTCGCAATAGAATACTCTCACCCTCGCCGTCTTTCACACCCTCATTCTCACGTAATACTAAATGTTTCTCCGATACAACCGGCAATGTAGCGACAATAAATTGTCCAAACCAAAGTAAATCAGCCTGACGTGGTTGTCCCAATAAAATACTGAGCAATGCCAATAATACTTGTCTTGTTGAATTTTGTTTTACATCGCTCAAAATATGTAGAAGCTTGTGTACCAATTGTAAATCTCTCATTAAACGTAAGTTTGTACGTTTTTCATTGGACTCCGCCACTAATTCATACAAGTGTTCCAGTAGTGAGCGTAACAATTCACCGGGAGCTTCATGCCAAACTTGCAAGTCACAAAGTAAATCTTGGAACGCTGTTACATTTGGAATAGCACTTGTTTCTCGTCCACTATCCACTGTGCCCACAAGGCTAAACGTTAAATGGAGAATGTGACTATTTAACAGTGGACATTTTCTTCTTAACAGCATTGCCAATGTTTGATAGCCGCGACGACGGTCCATCTCCTGTTGAGCCGCTTGATTGGATCGCACAACACAGACGAGAGCTTTAACAGCTGCATAAAGTGACTCGACATCTTGTGCCATTGCAATAAGCCCTAATAATACCGAACATCCTCCAACATTATCAATTGTTGTGGCAACTGGACGTGGATTAAAGACACGAACGCCCAAATAACCAACGACAACGCCACCCAATGCCCTCGCCGGTCCACTTAAGTGACCAGCGGAATTGTGAAGAACACGAATGGGTGTAGCATTCTCATGCGATGACATACCAAGCTGTTTAGCTATTGATTTTGTATCAGCTTTACTGTAAACCTTTCTTATTTTCGCTAATGTCAATGATGACATAGCTTTTGCATTTAATCCAAAAATCACTTTTTCCTCGGCTAAAAGTGCTGGAAATGGTTCAGGACCAATAAATTGTGGTGCTTGCATACTTCCCATATAATGCGGTCCCAATTTGAACAATGTCAATATATTCTGTGAATTGAATACTTCCTCAACAAGATGACACGGTCCTTGTTTCCATGTAAGTCTTGAATATCGCCTCCAGCACGGTGGCGTCCCAATATAACCATAAACTGGCGACGCAACTGTTAAATTTGCCGCGCCACCACCTGGAGTTTGAGTAATATAATGGAGTTTTTGACTTTGAATATGTTGACCGTCCAAATAGAGTGAGAAACTTGAGTTCTTCAACACAGCGCGATTTAATACTATGGCGATATGATGCCACTGGCCTTCGTGAAGTAAATCGGGACACCAAACTCGAGCTCCACTTTCTCCAACTCCCTCAGGCTCCCATTCACCAACACTCTGGGGCATAGTCGACTCCTGTGTCGACACAATGATCGCTTTATCCCTCGCACTTAAAACAGCAGCAAAGCAAATAATGTCACGAGCACCCGAAGGTGGACTTCGCACAAGCGTTAACAATCTTACACAGTGTGGATCTGTACGTGGATCGCTGAATTTATCCACGCATATCCAAGTACTGTAAGTTAATCCTGTTTGAGGTGGAAATAGTCGGTCGCCTGAACCAATCCCACCAAGCACACTATTATCCGCCGATACAACAGTTGGTGGTGTTGTGCTTTGTGGCGCAATGCTGGGTAAATACAAACAAGCGAACCCTTCAGCGCTCATGTCAAATTCAACAAATGGCGGTAGAGTACACGAACCGTGAGCTCTAAAATCCTTTGGTGTTGTCATTGACACTAATGTTTTAATCCGTGTTAATGGTACTGGTCCGCCTCTTGATTTATTGGGTTCAATGTCATCCAATGAGATGCAACATAGTGGGTCGCCAAGCCGTAAAAATTCACGGAGATCCTTCGGTTCGAGTGATTGAGCCGCGAGACGCTCGATAATATATTGCAATGGCTGATGCAGTGGATGTGTCTCATTTTGCAATGCAATTCTTCCCGTTGTTAATACTTCACCCGCCATACCCGCATCGCACATCACTTGTTGATTGCGTTCGGAACGCACAAGACTCTTAATAACTTCAGCAATATAAATTTGTAATGCCAATGCATATGGAATATTTGACAATTCACATATTGACGGTAATAAATGTAGCATACCTACAACAATGCCTGAATGAATGATTATTGGTTCAGGCGTAGGTGGATTTAAATTTAATGAATTGACTGCTGAACGTTTACCACTACCCGGTGAATCCAAAGATTTATGGTTTTCCAGACTCGATTGTTTGTGACACGGTGAGCGTGTACCAACTGTCGTGAAATTCGGTTTATCAAACATATCTAACGCGACATCGTACAGTAATCGCAATAAAAGACACGCATAACCGAGACTTTGTGGGATGTCACTTGGGAATGATGGCTCTAAAACACTTCCATTAAATAAAATTTGTAATGCATTATGATGATTCATTGATGATATTTCATTACTTTCTTCAAGCAATAATTGCGATGAAAAGCATCCAAGTAATCGTAATGTATCGCACAAGCTAGATTGGCAAATTTCTAAATGAAAAAATTTTGCATTTGCCGGCTCAAATCGCATCGCTGTACTTATCGTATGGAATACAACGTGAAGTAGTGTCAATAATTGTGCTTCGTCCTGTTGACTTCGTTGTGGCGTATCATTACATGGTTCTGATATTTTTAATGGTAACGGTCCCAATTGTCCTTCCAATGATACCAACACCGACATCACATAAACAAAACCACCAACTTTACGAAAAACCGTTCGTGTACGATGCGACTCCCTGAGACACGCGAGCAGTGTTTTGAGTATGTGAGTTTTGAGGAGCAATGCATTTGATGGTGCTGAATGCATAATTCCAAGTAGTGTTGCCATGTCGTCATCGCCGCCTGCGCTCAATATGAGTTCACGAACAATACCCAATGCTTGAAATCGGCAATCAACATACGGCACAAGATTGTGTGCGCAACGTGCGCCTGTACATTCTCTAAAAACATTGGCATTTTGTACATTACCCGTCAGCAGGGTTGTAAGTGCTTCCATTATTAATGCTCCAAGACGTTCTTGCTCCGGGCACATTTTGTACTCTATTCCTTGATCATTTGCTGCTTGTTTATCCTTCAACAGTGTTGCATACCGATGTAAGCATGTAACAAATACCTCAAGCATTCCAACTTCTCTATAAACATCTTTGAATATTACATTGTGTCTCAATATATTTAGTAGTGTCTCCATTCCCATTATACTGCAATTGACTGAGTGATTAGACTTTAGTAATATTGAAAGGGATATAAGTTCCTTACAAGGCACAAAGTTAAGCTGAAATACAATAAATTCCAAAAGTTGAAAGAATTTTTGTTGAATTTCCGGATTTTTCAGATGAATTTTTTCGGCAAATTGTGATAGAGTATTTTGTCCTTCGAGTATGAAATAATTCGCATTATCACTGTGATATACACTTGATATGGCGTCAAGTATAGTGCAACACAGCAACAATGAATTGGATTTAACAAATACTGATTGTAATACTTGAAATGCTTGAATATTTCGTACGCTACCGCCACGATTGCTCGGTTGTGGCAATGCAAAGCCGAGCATTTGAAATAATGATCCCATACTGGCTTGACTTGGTTTCAATTCCGTATGGCCACACATTGTCAATGACGCTAACATTAATACCAGATTTCTTATTGCATCCTGCGCCTCAGCTATACCGTCTTGCTCCAATCGTGATGGTGCATGTTTCAGTAAAAATTCCGACAAGAAAATATAACCCTGACAAGCACGAAAATCATCCAATAGCATTTGTGACACCTCACTAGAGTCCTTTAAAAAACAAAATACCGTAACAAACATCTCAACAATTTCCAATGGCGCAAGTTCAGGTACACGTTGCATATTATCAATGCAAAGTGCAATACATCCTTTATTATGAATATATGCCACAACATTTTGTGTTAATCCGTGTCGCGATAATGTCATCAATACTTCTGCTGCGCTTTTACGCCACATAACATTGTATTGTGGACACCAACTGGTTATTGCTGAGAATAGCAATGTTAAATCGTCTTTACGTGCCAATTCTTCAGCCGGATATGGATGACTGCACAATCTCACTAACAATTGAACAAATATCTTTTGCAACAATATTCTACGTTCACGTAATGTAAATTCACTGTTGACATCAGTTGCGTCCGCCTCACTGTCACTCATTTCCGGCAAATCGAAAAATAAATACAGGCATTTCACGAGTGTCGACGGTACAGATGCAGTTGTCATTGCCTGTATTAATGATGCATCACCGGCTGCCAATAAATTCAATGCTGAAAGTAACATCCAACCGTTGCTTGACTCTTCACTATTTTCGATCTCTAAAAATTTTACAATTGCACAGCTCGCTGTTTCAGTACTCTGATTGCTTGCACGTTTTCGTATTTCCGTCACCATAAGTTTCGATACTTGCTGAGTAAATGATAATATATCCCAGAATTTTTCGTTCATATCGCCAGAAGGACTAGTTCCAAATACCTAAAAAATTAATGATAAAATTGTTTTGCCTGCCACCTATACCAATTGAATTAAGACTTGTAATTTTATTTTATTAATTTCGGTGATTTTTAAGAGTATACCTTGCAGAAAAGGGGTAGCATATTGTAGAGTTTATCGTCACGTTCAATCTCTGAAAGTGGATGTGGTGGATGTGTGTATTCCGAGAACAATTTTTTTAAATGCATCAAACCCAATGCTGTATGTTGTGGATTACCACCGCCCACACAATCGTCCACACTTCCAGTTGTACTGGAACCCATACCGCCTACTGCACTCGCACCTCTCAGTTTACGCATTATATTCATATTCTTTCAATATAAATATCCTGCAAACAATACACAATCCAACAGTAATATATTGGCTGTTATTCTATTTTATTATTAAACTAATAATCAAACACATTCATATGTAAATCATTGACAATAAGAATACCAAGACGATAATATAGAATTTTTTACAAAGAATTATTCTTAATTAATATGAAAAATACAAATTTAATTTGATAAAATATAAATTTATATTGAAATAATAATAAATATCACATCACAGCTGTCGCGTTGCATAACGCAATACGATTTATCGGAATAGATATTAAATCACAGTATTATAATGGATTTTCCATAAAATCAATGTCAATCAAGTTGGACTATAAAATAATTGATGATCATTGAATATAGTACACACTCTGTACACTGCTGTCAATTAATTTTAGTGAGTTAGTAAAATTAATCGATCGGCAAATTAAAAATAGAGAAAGCTCCCTCACCGAATATCATGAACAAAAATATATAATCGACATACTATGCAAGTATTAAAAGTGTAATTGCGCACCTTTCACACTCGTATATTAATTAATATAGATAGAATGTATCACAAAACGACGCACGTTGAAAATCGCACGTCGTTTCGAGTTCATTATCCAGGATATCAATGATTGGGCAGCTGTTAATGATTTATTTTCACTTCGTCTCTTTCGTGTCCTCCTGTCAAATCTATAAGTGATGACAGTTCGAGCAAGTGTCATTCGAAAACGTCACGAGTAACCGCCCTACAATATTAGCGTTGTACCAAAGTACATTCCAATCGAATCACGTATATTCATTTATTATTGAGCACAGAGTCGCGTTACGATTATTTTCGCGTCTCCCGCACCCACAAATACTTCTACATTGTCACAAAAATTACATTTTTTTTTCCATGGTGAATACTTGGTATTCTACTGGCCGTGGCCATTTTATTATTTCAACTAATATCTTTTCCCAGAGAGTTGACTCGAAGAACATGGACCAAACACGATACGTCGATATGTTGGTCACGTGATATATATATATATGTGAATGACCAAAAGGAATAGAGATACGGAGAGGGAGAAAGAGAACAATCGTGGGATAGTCGAGTTAGAAGCGACACAATTTTCGAATAGTTTGCACTAGTTATCTGTTATACCGACGCGGTCAATATTTGAATTGGAGCATGAAAGTAAAATTTGGCGCCTTTTTTGTATAAGAAATAATGGGGATATCTTGTTTTGGGATGAAAGGTGGGCAACAAAGATCAATATTAAAGTAATCCAGAAAACATGAATTCTTTTATAACTACTACGAAACCAAGATAATTCCAAATTTCAGGTTTTAAATAATTTTCTCAGTGTGATCGATAAAATTTTCGCATTTACTCTGTCGATAACATTATTAATGTCATTAACGCACTAAATCTAACCTCTCTTCAATGATGATTTCCCGCCAATGGCTTCGCCATTTCCGCCAACAATTATTTGTAGTGTATCACAGTTTGATGGCAACAATTATAAAGTTGTGAAAAGTAAACGACTTGTGTAGTATTATAACAATAAATTATTGTCAAATATAATTTGTGGAAATTGTGTATAACATCGATCAATTATAATGAATGATTTTGATGCACCGCAAGTATTTTTTTCGGATAATTTCACAACTGACGAGCAACGTAGCGATGATCAACTCAAGTTGCAATCATACAAAAGAAAATTCAAAGAATTTATACGGCAATTTCATGAAGGAAATTTCAACTATAAATATCGCGATTCTCTCAAACGTAATTACAATATTAAACAATATTGGATAGAAATTAATCTTGAAGATTTGGGTGCTTTCGATGAGTCTTTGGCTGAAAAAATATACAAACAACCTACTGAATATATGCCTGTATTTGAGGAAGCAGCGAAGGAAGTAGCTGATGAATTGACAGCACCACGGCCAATAGGCGAAGAAAGTGTCGAAGATATTCAAATATTACTGTCTTCAGATGGCAATCCAACCTCATTGAGAGGCATGAAAGTAAGTCGTCGAACACATATATCTTATGTTTTGAATTTCAATAGATATAATTATTCATTATATTAAACTATTTTAGCCCGATATTGTCTCCAAGTTGATAAAAGTCCCAGGCATCATCGTATCAGCTTCAGGAATTCGATCGAAAGCAACAAAAATTGCTATTCAATGTAGATCTTGCAGAACTATTCAGAACAACATCTCAATTAAACCTGGACTGGAAGGCTACGCTTTACCAAGAAAATGTTCAACGTAAGTATTTTATAATTTTTACATTATTCAATTAATTATCAAAACAAATACTGCTAACTAATACAGTACATTTTTTCTGTATTCAGAGAACAAGCAGGAAGGCCAAAATGCCAGCTAGATCCCTTTTTTGTAATGCCAGATATGTGTCGCTGTGTAGATTTTCAAGTTTTGAAGCTTCAAGAACTTCCTGATCACATACCACAGGGTGAAATGCCACGACATTTACAATTATATTGCGATCGGTATCTGTGCGATCGAGTTGTTCCAGGTAACAGAGTTCTCATTCTTGGTATATATTCGATAAAAAAAGTATCAAGCGCTGGTGCAAGACGTGGCGGAAGAGATAAAGCACTTGTTGGTGTCCGTGTTCCATATATTCGTGTAATTGGCATTTCTGTTGATGGTGAGAATACTGGAAGTGGTACTCACCCATCATTGACAAATGAGGAGGAAGATGCATTTAAACGTCTTGCTGCTGATCCACAAATTTATGAAAAAATAGCAAAGAGCATTGCACCAAGTATTTTTGGTGCTTTGGATATTAAAAAAGCAATTGCCTGTTTACTGTTTGGCGGTTCGAGAAAACGTATGCCCGATGGTCTTTGCCGTAGAGGTGATATTAATTTACTTATGTTAGGCGATCCTGGCACAGCCAAATCCCAACTGCTAAAGTTCGTTGAGACTGTAGCGCCAATTGGTATTTACACATCTGGCAAAGGTAGTTCAGCTGCAGGTCTAACTGCCTCCGTTACACGTGATCCAACATCAAGAAATTTTATTATGGAGGGTGGCGCTATGGTACTTGCTGATGGTGGTGTTGTTTGCATTGATGAATTTGATAAAATGAAAGAGGACGATCGTGTCGCGATTCATGAAGCTATGGAACAACAAACAATTTCAATTGCCAAAGCTGGCATTACTACAACATTAAATACACGATGCTCAGTTCTCGCTGCGGCAAATTCCATTTTTGGCCGATGGGACGATATTAAAGGTGATGAAAATATTGATTTCATGCCAACAATTCTCTCGCGTTTTGATATGATTTTCATTGTTAAAGACGAACATGAGGAGGGCAAAGATATTAGGTTAGCTAAGCATGTAATGAATATACATGCGAGTGCTGGGCAAGTGACGGAGCAATCGAATGAGGGTGAATTACCATTGCATATTTTGAAGAAGTATATTCACTATTGTCGAACACGTTGTGGTCCAAGAATGAATAAAGAAGCTGGTGATAAATTGAAAAATCGTTATGTTATGATGCGCGCTGGTACTCTTGAGCACGAAAAAGATACGGAGAAACGTTTGTCGATTCCCATTACAGTGCGACAATTGGAGGCTATTATAAGAATATCAGAAGCACTGGCAAAAATGCGTTTGGCGGCATTTGCCACTGATGTACACATTACCGAGGCACTTCGACTCTTTCAAGTTTCCACATTGGATGCAGCTATGTCGGGTTCACTCGCTGGCGCTGAAGGATTCACCTCTGAAGAGGATCATGAAATGCTCGCGCAAATTGAGAAACAATTGAAGCGAAGATTTGCCATTGGTTCTCAAGTGTCTGAACAAAATATTGTAAATGATTTTACAAAGCAGAAATATCCAGAACGTGCCATTTTCAAAGTTATTCATACGATGATCCGTCGGGGCGAATTACAACATCGTATGCAACGCAAAATGTTGTACAGGCTTATGTAAAGAAAGTGAAATCAATTGGACTTATGAGTAATGATTGAATATAATAGGAGATCACTTTTTATTTTTCGTTTTTTTTTTCCATTTTTTTTTATACAACAGAAAGCCAATGAATGTATTGTAAATTTTTGTTTGGCTTCAATTAGTAAATTGGTACCAATTTTTATACGATTTATGACAATTCATTTTTGAATGGATATTGAGGATGTTTTTCAACCCTAAAAATCAATTTGTCTATTATAAATTACATAATTTTTATAATTAATTTGAATATTTTACTGTATTCGTCTATTACACTTACCCTTTAAAGAATAAAAATGAGAAAATTCTACCGGAGTTTCCATGATCCAATTCATTCAATGTTTTTATTTCATTAGAATTCAATTCAAAATTAAATAAATCGCCGTTTGATTTTATTCGATCAGGTGTAGAACTCTTTGGTATAACAACTATACCTTCCTGCACCAAATGTCGTAGTAACACTTGTGCTGTAGTTTTATTGTAATTTGCCGCGACTTTTTGTACTTCTGGATGTCCAATAAGATCTGGAAATTTCTCTGGATTGTAATTATATTTTGTTTGGAAATGTGATTTAGCGCCAGGCGATGCCAATGGACTGTAACCCGTTATGACAATGTCATGTGCTCGACAAAATTCTCGTAGCGATTTTTGTTGGTGATACGCGTGTACTTCCACCTTATCAATCAAATCATATCCACACTTTTAATCTATACGTCCTTGTTTTTTTTTCTTTCATTATATCTCATTTCAATTAATATTCACCTGCAAATTGCTCGGTTTTATTTCAGCATTTTTCCATACTTCCAATATTTGATCTTCATTAAAGTTGCTTAATCCGATGGATTTAGCTCTGCCTGCCTTCACTTGCTTCTCCATTTCCTTTAATGATACACAAAGAAAAAGAACATAATGAAAAACACTAACAATATATTTATTTTATAACACTAAGAATACTTCTTTATTCCAGTTCCTAATTGATGAAAAAAAATGATAACAAATAACGAACCTTCCACACTGCGATGTGATCTGTGTCAAGGTCTAATTTATAAATTCCATTTTCAATTAATGGCGCACAACCCGTTTCATCTTGGACAAAGCCAAAGGGACTATGAATTAAATACATATCAACATAATTCAATTTCAACTTTTCTAGTGACAGTTTAATAAATTTCTCAACATCCGCTGGCCGATTTCCAAAATTGGGTAACTGAAATAATTCAATTGAACAAATTTATTAGATAATTTTTGATGATTATTTCATTCAATCACTTATTTCCTATTAACGTACTTTGGTGGTAATAAATAATTCTTTTCTCTGACCGCCATTGTCAAACCATTTTTTTAACGCACTACCAATTGCTTCCTCATTGTTGTAATTGAATGCCGTGTCAATATGTCGATATCCACAGTTGAGTGCACTACCAACTGCATCTTCAATCTCTTGTGACTTTGCCTACATAGATATTGAATAAAAAAAAAACAATATAATATAATTGTTTCGGTGCATGTTAGTTCCAAAATAAGCGCTATAAGTTTTACTTTTTACAGATAAATATTACAGATTCACTTCTCGTACAATTCAGTCTATCCATAAAATTACCTGCCACGTGCCTAGGCCCACTGTAGGCATATCATAACCTGATGACAATTTCACTGATTTCATGGTTAAACTCCGCGATAGTTTGTTACCAGCTGATATACTTGCAGCACACTCCCTTACGATTTCACTCAGACTGTAATTACACAAGTGTGCTATTTTTATATTTATTTTACTATGCCAAGTGCATAGCAAACAAAAATATATTTTTGTATGCCTCAACACGTGTCTTATATATATAAATATATATTTTGATATTACAAATTTATTCAATTGCATCTAATTTTATATAGAAATAATGTTTTTCGAGAAATCGCGTTAGGAATTATTGTTGATGTAAATCAGGTTCTCCTGTGATGGTGCTGGGGCGCATGCACTTTAGACTGTTGTGCATCGAATTTAAATTGCACCCGATATATGCAGGGCGATCGATGAAAAGTTTTCAGTTGCGATAATACTAGTTTTAGATTTGGCAAACGTGCCAATATAAAATCAAAATAATATAATATTATATTGTTATCGCGGAGATGCAAACTAGCAGGAGAAAACATTCAATGTATGAACAAATAATAGCAGTAATGGATATGAATAAAAAATGATGTAATACGGAATAAACAGCGTAGTGAAAAATAGTTGAATGAGGCGAATGAAGTTGGTGATAATATAAGATTATAGTAAATAGAAGACATATTACATGTATAGTATAATCTTGCTTAATACAATAATTTGTTTTTTTTTTCTTTATATGTAAACAGATCAATCAGAAAATAATTGACGTTGAGAATAAAATAAACGAGGGATTATCAAGTAATAATAATGCGCGATCAAACTCCATCAACATACACCACTTTGTGTAACTTATATATATTTATAAATTTTGTTGACGGATTTGATACCATTCAAATTATAGACTGATAATACATTACACATTCGCGCTTTATTATACATACTTGTATAAATTAAAATTATACACATAATGAGTTATTGAAGTAATTTACATAAGATGCGCACAGTAGTAAACAGTATTTTACAATAATTGAATATCTTTTCTTTTTTATTTTATTTAGTTAAAGCCACGTATTGTGGGCAAATGATCAAAGTTTTGTTGTAATGATGTGCTTTTAGGACGTGACTCCTGTTGAATTCCACCATTCCAACTGTTTGAATTCAACTGGGGCAACACCATATCATTAAAAGTGGAATTCTGAAAATATTTATTACGTTGTTATAGACAAAAAAAAA